>PVIY010013311.1:0-59476 GCA_004026745.1 Myrmecophaga tridactyla | reverse complement strand
TTCTCCAAAATATTTTCTCTTTTATAGGACTTCAGAAACTAATCAAGACCCACTCAAATGGGTGGAGACATGTCATCCCCTAATCCAGTTTAACAACCATTCTTAACTAAATCACATCATCCGGGGAGATGATCTCATCACAGTTTCAAACATACAGCATTGAATAGAGATTATTCTACCTTTATGAAATGGGATTTATATTAAAACATGGCTTTTCTTAGGGGGCATACTTCCTTTCAAACCAGCACAGGAAGAAACTATCCAACTCCTTCTTTCTTTAATGTCACTTCCAATGTACAGCCAGGTGTGGGGGTAGGTACCTGCTCAGCAAGGCACAGAGATGGCACTAGGGAAGTGAGTTTCCCACAGATCCTGCATCCTTCTGAAGATTCTGCTACATCTTGTTGAACCTATTAAAATGTACCTATGTCCCACATTAGAAGTAATTAAGATATAAGTGTCTAAGAGCTGGCTGGAGCTTACTGATAGCATAACTCTATTCTCTGTGTGTGTGCATATGTGTGACTTTAAAGGTTTTTTACAATTGAATTGTTTTTCACTTCTCAAAATTTTCATAGCTCTTTCAATAGCCCTGTGGCACTCGTTACTAATTCTATAGGGTCTGAAGGAGAAGGGGCAACAAATAAATTGAGATTCAATTTATGTTTCTACATATGTAAATGTCAGCATTTATTGGTGTAACATTAAGGCCTATACGTTCATTATGGCCACTTGTACCAGGGGATAAGTGATAACTTCAAAAAAGAATTTCTCCATTGTGAGAGAATTTCCTGTCTTGCCTGCCCCAACTGGAGGAAGACCCATTAGTTTTGACCCAGCCAATAAAACATAAAGCCTTGAAAAAGCTGCCAGGTGGTTCTCTCCCAGAATAGGAGAGAAATGAGAGCTAAAAGTCCTAACTTTGCTAGAGGTACTTTTTCATTATCAGCAATTCATCTGAGTTCCTTATACTAGTGAAAATATATTTATATAACATAGGTATGCCAGGCATATAACAATATTGCTGCTAGAGACTAAAGGAGTGATATTATTTACAACAGATATTTACTTTACTGTAAAATATATCAGGTTTATTTTTAAAATGAGGTCCTTTTTGTATATTCAAGTTATTTTGGCCAAGTCAGAAACAGATAAAATGATCCTTATGCAAGAACTTGATACTCATAACTCTTGAACATTTCAAGTTTATTTTAAATCAATAAATAATGCTCTTTTTCATTAAAGCAAATAAGAATACTCCTTATTACTTTGCTATTAGCTATTCTCACTAAATGGAAATTAAGCGCAGCCCTTGACCTTTGTCTCCCTGCCCAGGTTTAGCACCTGCTGACTATCACCTACGGTTAGAAGGGGCTTCTAGGGAAGTTATTTACTGGGCTTTCAATCTTCTCCTTCTTAAAATTAGTTTGCAAAATTCTTTCCTCAAGACCAACTTGTCTGCAATACACTGCACAAAGCTGCACATAGTTGTCACCAAGCAAGGGCAGCCCAGGCACAGCTACTTTAGGTAACATAGAGAACAGATTCAGGAGTAGCAGAAATACTACAAACACAATGCAGGAATTCACTCGTAATGTTCCCCAGCAACTGGATTTGTAACATGACAGATATCATTCTCATACATATACGCTGGGAGAGAGTGATGTGCTGGCTAGCCAAGATTCAATGATCAGCTCTTGAGAAAAATAAAAATTAAAAAAAAGGAGAACTGATTTGAAATGTTTGCTGATCGCTGGTTGATTTCAAACTGCCACCATGACGTCTCTGATGGTAGAGTTAGGAAGAAACATATGCCATCTATTCTTGTGAGCTGAATTGAGCCACCTTCTGCACACTGGGCATGAAAGATAACCTCTTTCCAAATGGGAATGCCAAGGGGCATTTTCTTCTGAATGAGTTTATGTGATTTAGAAAGAAGACTCATACTTAAGGAATCTGATTGTGCGCCATCCACTTCTGGGTGACCGGACAGCAGGGACCCAAATCTGAGCCTGAAAACATCTGTCCCCAGCTGGGAAGTCCCAGCGTGGCAGCAACACTGCCCTGGAGGACGTTGGGGATCCTCAACCACATGTCCACCCAGGGTCAGCCATGCCCAGTCCTGTTTTATAAGAGCACAGCTTAGTAAATTAGGTGGTGATTTTCTAAAATGGGCCTGCACTGAATTGATAGAATGGAGTTATTTTATAAGCACTCATTTATGCCTACCAAAAAAAAAAGAGCAATTAAAATCTGACTTCTTGTTCTTCTGCCCAATAATTTGATCTCAGAGCATTTGTAAAGGATATGAGGAGACCAGAGACTCTTTTTTGCTATAGACATGGCCCACTCTGTGCCAAGGGGTTCCCCAGTCAGGGGGACCCAGAATCTGTGAGAAAGCCCCTAACCATCCACGGTACCCACCCTGAGACTGGCTCACAGAGCTCATGTTGAGTTAAAGGACTGGAGAGCATCCTAGCCAAAAGGCATCAGCTAGAAGAGGAGGATTTAAACAATGGATATCTGGAAGAAGAATTTTCCTACTCATAAGTGTAAGAAACTTCCCTATGAGTAGCTGGGGCTTAGCTAGAGAGGCAGGAATATTGTCACCATCAGAAGAAAATAGAAGGGCTCCTTTCTGGTTGCAGGGTCTCTGGACATTTACAGCATGCCAGATGGAAAACCACATGTGATGCCGATGGGAGAAGCTCCCACCTACGTCAACACCCAGGTCATTCCACCGCAAGTCGGACCAGCTCTGGTGGGGGCTGTGCCCAGCTCCGGAGCCTCCGCCAGCAGTAGAGACAGCAGTCCGCGGAAAGACTTGTTTGACATGAGTAGGTTTCCATGTGTTTCTGCTCTTCCTCTCTTTTGAGGCTGCCTTTTACCCTGCCTTTTATTTGAAACTCGTACAATTACTGGATTTTCTGTTAACAGGGCTCTGATTAATGGCGACGATTAGTCATCCTTTCCTGGGTAATAATTAAGGTTGTCTCAAACTGCAAACTTGGCCAATTTCCTCTACAGTCAAGAGGCAAGGCAGCTCCCCCTCTTTTGGAAGTGGCTTGTCTTTGCTGATGAATTGAGAAAATCTGCGAATGTACTGAGGCAAACGATATGCATAATAAATATCATCATCCCTTTATTCTTTTAAGTATCAATTGCTACTAGGTACCAAATACTGTATTAGTTTCTAAAGACACACAGATAAAATTCAGTGGCTTCTGTCTTCGAGGAAGTCTGTCTATTAAGCAGGACCAACACAGAAATAAGAAATTGCAATATATCTCTCATGCACACGCATGCCTGTCTTCTCTTCTCATTCTTTCTCTTGCTGTCTTTCCCTTCCTGCCCCCCTACTTGTTTCCAAACACTAAAGAGCACCCACCATGTGCCAGACACTAGTCTACTTAGTGGGGATACACAGGAAAGCAAAGCAGACAAACTACTCTCATGGACCTTACATAAACCAAATATATAATATCAGACAGTGATAAATGCTCTGATGAAAAATAATTTAGGATAAAGGTTAAAACAGGAGTGAGCACCACCTATTTAGATAGTAAGCTGAGCACCTGGGCTTTCTGTTTTATAGATTGGAAAAACTAAATTGTTCATGAACTGATTACCGAAGTTGGAAATTATTGTTAAAGCATTTTGAAAGGGCTTTCCAGGCTCACAAAGAGTCATATTTTTACATTCTAACTTTCTTTGTCAAATTCCTTTCGAATTTTATAGGCTGAGGAGGGAGGGAAAGGAAACTAACATTTGATGAGTTTCTACCATATGCTAGACACTTATTATGTTATTTAATTTTTGCAAGTCTTATAGGTAGATATTATAGCATAATTATTATTAATCATCCCTACTTTACAGAGGAGACAATGGAGCATTCTAGAGGTGAAGTAACTTAATTGCTTATAAAAGGCACATCTGGAACCAGTGTTGCGGGTTCTTCACTTGATATCATGGTATTTTATGTGTGTGAAAACAGGGTTAAGTCCTTTTATGGTTAGACAACATCATGACAATAAAACGCTATTTTCTCTTAGCCTACCTGGTTTCCCAGACCAACCAGATTCCCATTCTGACTTGCAAAAATCACCAGAACCAGAAGAATTATAGAGTTCACAATGCTCAGAGCGACTTAAACGTCACTGAATCCAACCCCTTCATTTAAACAGTATGCATATAGCCTGAGAGGGGTGAAGCAGTTTTCCCAAGGATGCCAAGGGGTGGCTCTCAAAGTCTCTGCTCCAGTTTTTAAAATATGGCCCAACTGCTGTATAGTAGTTGTATTTATGGTGAGGTAATGTTTCTTGTTTAGTTTAGCCACTTTACCAGTGTGGTAAATTTACCGATTTCCTCAGCATCTGAAGAAAGTTAGATGGGGATGCGGTTTGATACTGGAAAAATAAGAGCCAGAGCCATCCATTTTTTCCATCAATTGATTTCTACTCCTGTGCTCCAAACTAGAGAAGGGGAGACAGAAAGTAGGAGGAGCCCTGGAAAGGATGATGTCCATTGGAAAGTATGGAGAAGTATGGAAATAGAAATAAAGTCAGCACTCTAGGTCTAGTCTAACTTGAACCTCTAGAACTAAATAATGGTGGTGATGATGGTGAGAGGGTGCTTGTAGGACTGGTGGTGATAGTGGTGGTGATGATTACAATGATGGTGCTGATATAGGTGGTGATGGTGATGATGATGGTGATAGTGGTGATGGTGGTCATGTGGTGATAAGGTGAAGGTAGAGATGATGGTGATGCTGCTGATGGAGGTGATGGTGATGATAAAGGTGAAGATGGAGATGATGGTGATGCTGCTGATGGAGGTGATGGTGGTGATAAGGGTGAAGATAGAGATGATGGTGTTGATGCTGATGGAGACGATGGTGGTGGTGATAAAGGTGAAGATAGAGATGATGGTGATGCTGCTGATGGAGGTGATGGTGGTGGTGATAAGGTGAAGGTAGAGTTAGTAGTGATGCTGCTGATGGAGGTGATGGTGATGATAAAGGTGAAGATAGAGATGATGGTGATGCTGCTGATGGAGGTGATGATAATGGTTGTGCTGATGGTAATGAGGGTGTTGATGACAGTGCTGAATAGTGATGATGGTGATGGTGCAGAAAATACAAATTTTCAGTGACTCAGGGCAATCTGGAAAAAATTAGGATATAAGAAGAATATCCACAAACATTTTAGCCAATAGTTCTAATCTCTTCCTCTCTCCAAACCTACAACTGATTTAACAAGTGTCAAAACGACCTAGTTTTGGTTTCATTTGTTCACCTTTACTTCTGCCCATTCTCAATGAACATTTAACAAACTGGTCTTATTTTGCAGCAGTCACTGAATATTTATAGATTACAAGTTGAGATTAAAAGCTTTGACACATAGCTTTTTCCCTGTGTATTTTCAGGTTTTTATTCAGAAGGGGAATAGATTTTTTTAAGAATCTATCTGATCTTCCAGAGAAAATAGATAGCATTTACTATGTATGCCCTCTCAGATTATGCCATGCATGAGAATGAAGTCATTCTAACTAGCTAGACAAAGGCGGGCTTGAATCCTTGGCACAACACACAACTCCCAGCTGTCTGGGAAAAGCAGACTCCTTAGAAGGAGACATGCCAAAATTTTGGCTGTGCTTTTAAACACTTGTTATCATGAGCCTCATTACATTACCACCAGTTATTTTGCTCCGGTTTTTTTTTCCTGGTAGAAGTTGCCTTTATATTTTCATCCCTGATGGGATGCTTCTTATCCTTTGCACTTGTGGGGATTGATTTGTTGCTGGCCAATGTTGTTGACAGAACCTTTTGAAGATGCTCTCAAGAACCAGTCCTTGGGACCCATGTTGAGCAAGGCAGCATCCGTGGAATGCATCAGCCCAATTTCGCCCAGAGTCCCGGATGCCAAGATGTTGGAAGAACTAAAAGCGGAGCCTTGGTACCTCGGTGAGATGAGCAGGAAGGAGGCAGAGGGATTGTTAAAGAAAGACGGAGACTTTCTAGTCAGGAAGAGTACCACAAACCCAGGCTCCTTTGTCCTCACGGGCATGCAGAATGGCCAGGCCAAACACTTGCTGCTGGTGGATCCCGAAGGCACGGTGAGTGCATGTCTGGGGTGTGAGTGGATGCCCCTCATTAATGAGCTTGTCTCTCTCTTTTAACAGCTGTCTCCCTCTGCGCCACTGCACTTGGTGATAACTTTCTCTCCTCTATGCATATGTGCCTTCTGAAATTCTAAAGTTCACTCCTCTAGGACTCTGAAGCCCAAGGACAGAAAGACTTACACTTTCCCACCAGAGAGGGGCATCAGGGTCCAAGGGCAAGGTCCCCACATTGTAAAAACTTGGAAAGTTGTCATGGCCCAGGCTGAAAGCCTTGCCTTTCATGTCCTTTAAGATAAACAAATGCATGAACTGAAAATGGTTTTCTTCCAGACACATTCGCAGTGGAAAAGTAACTACAGGCTCCTGGGCTTTTAATATTTATCTCTAAAAGTTGAATCAATGAAGTTTTTATTAGCAGGCTGTAAATGTGACGGAGCAGTAAAACAAAATCCTCATTAATTAGTTTCTTGTTTTCCTACTCAGAGAAGCAATGCCCAGTAGCAATGAGGTTGACTTTCTACATCAATACACTTATGTCCGAATAATTCTTGGGTTTGACTGAATTTTCCATCTTTCAGTCAACAAACATATTTGACTTCACAGTGGGCACAGCCCAAGAATTGCCGAGTTTAATCACTGCAATTGAATTAACCTAAGCATTGAGCAAATTCCAAGATTGTTGTTTAAAACCCTTTATCCTCAACGAAAAAAAGAAGAAGCAGGGTAGCATTACTTCAGTGGTAGTTTAAAGACATTGCATTTTCTTATTGCCAGACAGGGAGGAAGCTTTAGCTTCAGTTAGACTACGACATGATTTAACCCTGTGGGGTGGGGAGGGGCTCTCATCTCTTGGTGTTCTCTAAACACCCATCCCTTCACAGTTCCTTTTCCTGCTCCATCACCTATTTCCCCATGAATATAATGTGTAGCCTTCCAATCCACTATCTACAATCGTTATAAAATTTCTTACATAAATGTACATCTACAAAAATACATTTTGAGTGTACATGTTTTAAGAATTTGCAAACATAGCATTGTTGCCCAAACCTTATTTAGTTTTTTCCTTTGTTCACTCCATGATATTGCTCTCTATGTATTGAATTGTTACTCTGGAGAGCTGCTTGGGTTCCACTGGATATGCAGTCCATATATCATTTTCTAGAAAAGGGTGACTAAGTTGCTATAAATCCTTGTGCATCTGTACCCGAGGAATGATTTCTCCAGGGACATAGATCCAAGAGTGAGATTTTTTTATTCACAGGATATACATACATTTAATTTCAGTAGGTTTGCATTGCTTCCAGGAAACCTGGGCTACTGATACTGAAATCAGCAGTGTATGAGAGTTCTTCTTTGCCCCGTGCTCCTTTTCTCCCTTGGTAACAAATCTCTGTTTTTGCTAATCTGATTGGAGTAAGGATTAATTGTTTGGTTTGCAGCTCTTTAGTTGTACCTTATTATTAGGTTTCTCCTGTAAATTCCATGTTATTCTCTTTCCCCTACATTTTTCTATTGACTTTCCTGTTGGGTTTTTCTTGCCGAGTGAGTTGCTCAGCTTTGGAATTTCCATAAGTATTCTCACACTTTTTCACCTGTCTGATAATTATTTTTATGGGTTCTTCACCAAACAGAAATCTTTCTTCTGGTTGGCACTAAACCTTTCAATTTTTCCTTTTTTGGTTTATGGTTTTTGTTTTAATAAAATTTTCCTCACCCACAAATCACAAATATACTGTAGGGTAGACCATGGTGGCTCAGCAGGCAAGAATGCTCACCTGCCATGCCAGAGGACCCGGGTTCGATTCCTGGTGCCTGCCCATGCAAAAAAAAAAAAAAATACAAATATACTGTATTCTACTTTTTCACCCATTAGCTTTATAGTTTTAACTCTCATATTTAGGTCTCAATTCCCCCTGAAGTTTCCTTTTGAATATGATAAGACATAAAGACTCAATTTTTAAATCTCTAAGTAGTAAGTTATTTTTTGACAACATTTGCTGCAAGATTCAGCTTTTCTCTGCCGGACTGTAAGGCTCCTCTATTACATGCTAAATTCTCTTGTGTCATCTATCTGTCTCTGGAGTTTTAGTTCTCTTTTGTTGATTTGATTATTTATTCCTTGCACACATGACACACTGTTTTAATTATGATGGCTTTAAAACTGTCTTAATATCTGATGGTGTGAGCCCTTTCTCTTGATTTTTCTTTTTCTAAACTATGAAAGTCCTCAGTCTTTTATTCTTCTATAAACTTTAGAGCCATTTACCAAGCTACGAAAACACATGCCGGGATTTTTATTAGACTTGCATTAAATGTATAGATTGATTTGGGGGAGAACTGACATTTTTCAATATTAAGTGATCACACCGGTGATCATGGCATGAATCTCCTCAACACACCCCTTTTGTTTTAGTTTTTAAGATATTATTTATTTGGATTTTCAATTTTTCTCCAGAAAGTTCTCCTGCTTAATTTGTAAGGCTATTTCCTAAAGTGCCTAGTTTAGGTAGCTGTTGTACATGGTATGCTATTTTTAGTACTTTTTATCAAGAGTCGTGGTGGGGAAGAGACTGTAGAGTGAGCTCTTGCACCCAGAAACTTTGCTGGGCAGTCTTGTGGAGTTTAGTTTTGCTGGAGCAGTGATTGTAACGTTGAAAACATTGACAGTTCTGTCTCTTGATTTCTTTCCCTGTTCTTTTTAGTTATTTTTGACCCGCTGCCGTGACCAGCCCCTGTGACCTCTCTGTGCCAAGCAGGGAAGGGTGCCCTTGCTTCTTGTTTTCAGCCTGAAAATGAATATTTTTGAGGTTTTGTTCCTTTTAAAATGATGTTTTAAGCCCACAACTTCTCTAACAAAGAAAACTAAATGAATAAATAAATAAAATGATGTTTGCAAGTAGGCTTTTGGTAGATTATTTTTATCAGCCTAAAAGACTTCCTCCCTCCCTCCCTTCTTTCCTTCCCTGCATGCCTACGAAATCCAAGCTTTTTCGGCACCTGGGAGACATCAGCGAAGAGTTTAAAAAGAAAATCTCTGCTCTTGTGGAATTTATACATATTAGTTACTAATACTTTAATCCATACAGGTTTTGAACTTTACCAAATGCTTTTTCAAAAGCATCTTTTGATGTAATAATGTGATTTTCTCCACTTAATTTCATTAAGACGGGGAATTACATGGATAGATTTTCTGATGTAATCCTGGCATAAAACCTGCTAGATTACAACCTATTATTCGTGCAGTACATTCTTAGACCTGGGTAGCTAGAATTTTCTTCAGGATTTTATTGAGTCTCTGTTCCTAAGTGAAATGGGTTTGTCTGTGCTAGCTTTGCTTATGCTGCCCTCATCTGATTTGAGATCAAGATTACAGGTCAGACTCACCTCTTAAAATGAACTAGGTTTATTCCAAATGTCACCTTGTCAGAGAAAACATCTGTTGTGGTTTGAGGCTGTCATGTACTCCAGAAAAGCATGTTCTTAAATTTAATCCATTCCTGTTGGTGTGGACCCATCGTGAGTAGGAATTTGGGATGAAGTTACTTCAGTTAAGGGGTGACCCAGCTCAATCAGGATGGTTCCTAATCCTATCACAGGAGTCCTTGTAAGCAGAGCGAACTGCAGACAGACAGACAACACCACAGAGGGAGCAGCCAGAAGCTGAAAGCAATGGAACCCAGAGACACAACCAAGTGCTTACATGTGACAGAGGAGCCAAGGATGGCTCCCAGGCAGCCCCTGGATGCCAGCCTTGGGGAGAAAGTATCACTTCATGGTGCCTCGATTTGGACAATTTTTTAGCCCCAAAACTGTGAACTAATAAATTCCCATTGTTTAACATGACCCTTTTTATGATACTTGTTTGGGCAGCTTATGAAACAAAAACACCTTCCCTAACCATTTCATCTCCAATAGAAACCCCTTGACATTCTTTATTTCTTTACACTGCTTTATTTCTACCTTACAGTACTTATCACAGGCAGGCATATGTTTAAGTTGTTTATCATTGGCTCCCCCACTAGCGATGAGGATAGGAATTTCATTCGTGACTGTATCTCCAGGACCTAGAATAGTGCCTGGCACATAGTAGGTCTTCAACCCACATCCAATGAATGATGCATAGTTCAACTCTAGCCCTTTGCAGTTTAAGAAAAAAGAACCCAAGAAGATCAAGTGAATTTCTGAAGTTCATATACTATTGGCAGAAGTAGAACCACAGACAAATTTCTAAATAGAATCAGTCTAAAGTTCTTTCCATCTGAATCAGCTGTGCAAGAGTTCAGTTGTTATTCTCTAAATGAAAATATCCAAGCAATTCCACGGGAACATAAATATTTCGATTGAAAATGTCAGGCATTAAAAAACCGAAAACTTAAAAATCAGCTAAATATGACATCTCAGTAGTTTTGTTCATTTAGTCTTGGTCTTAATTTGCCAGGGCTGTTATGACAGATGTCACTCTAGGGTGGGCTTAAACAATGGGAATTTATTGTCTCACGATTTTGAAGGCTGTATGTCCAAAATCAAGCTCTCAACAGGCCATGCTTCCTCTCTAGCCTGGACATTCTGTAGTGGGCTCACTACAACCCTTGGCTTGCATCTCTGTGGCCATCACATGCCTTCTCCTTCTGGCTTCCACTTCTCTGTGTCTCTGTCCAAACTTCCTCTCCCTGTGAGGACGTCAGCCTTATGGATTCAGGCTCACCTTGGTTCAATTTGACCTCATCTAAAGACCTTCAAAGATCCCGTTCACAAATGAGTGTGTACCTTCACTGAGGCTATCTTCCAGGTTCTATTTACAAACCAGCTCACACCTGCGGGAATGCAGATGAAGACTTGAACATGTCTTTTGTCGGGGACGTGATTCAACCCTCAACAGTTTTAATAGACCAAAGGATGATTTTTAGAAGGATCTGCATTATTAATAGTATATTTATTGTGCACATATAAACCAGAATCGAGATAATGTGGAAGACAAGGAGGAAATGAAGTTGTGGCATGTGGCTAAATCAGGTATGAGAACCAGCCAATAGCCAATGCTGTGCTGTCCATTCAGTTTTAATTTCAGAGCAGAAATTTGTAGTACTGTTGAGAAAACTTGTTAAGCCACACCGACTAATAATTGTTCACTTGGGGGGCTTTTTCTTGCATCTGATTATCTAGTTTAATTGATCCTTTTGAGGACAGCTTTAGCAGAAAAAGAAAATGGAAATGAAAGACTTAATTAAAAATGTAATGTTGCTGCCTTGCTGTGAGGAATCCAAAATAAGCTCTGAACACGTTCTCTTCAATATTTATTCATCTGATTTTCATGGTAATTGGTTGGGCCCTGACTTATAAAGGGGAAAACTTGGCAGAACTGATTACTCAGAGAAATAAGGATGCAAAACAGTCCTGTGTCTAAATTTGCTCTAGGGTATACCAACCTAGGTGCCTTCCCACTGAGTGCCGATTATTTAAGATGAGGGAGCCTGAGATTCCAGGGAGTGGGGTGGTGAGGATGCATGGCAGAGCATCTGAGCTGCGTTGTAGGATGCCAGAAATAATGACCCCAAAAGAGCAGCTGGCAAGAGACAGTTGACTGGGCGCAGTGTGGCAGCCTCTGAGACAGGGTCTGAATGCATTTTCTTTTTCCTTTTTCACATCTTTGGAATCTTTTAGTCAGCCTTCTTGTGTTGAAATTTATTTCCTGAGTCATTTATCATTGGATTCATCTGTTTGGCCTTCAAGGACCAGTAAAGCGAATGTGCCATCCTTTCTTTCTCAGAGGCCGATATCCCACCCTGGCTGCCCAGCCTTCTCCCAGGAGTACATGTCCTCCTTCCTGCACTTGGCTTCTGGTAGCCTGTGCCAGTCTGTCTGTCCCACGGACACTCTGTCCTCACTCCACTTGGACTCCAATATACCATTTCTGTGCCATTGTGGCTACCTTATACCCCACAGCTCAAGACATATATCTTGCTTGGCTTTTGGACTGATTGCTCAGGAAAAAGGGAATGGAAAGGAAGGGGAGGGGTGGAGCTTTTGAGCTTTTTGAAATATTCTGTAGCATATCCCAGGCCTCCTGTCATCTCTCTTGTAAATGTATCAGCATGCATCTGTAGCAATAATGACATTAAAATATTGAGAGAAAACATCATTAAGGGCTGTGTGACAGTGGCTCAGTGGCAGGCTTTTCTCCTGCCATGTCAGAGACTCGGGTTCGATTCCCAGTGCCTGCTCACGCAAAACAAAACAAAACATCATATCGTTATTACATCCAACAAAATACAAAATAATTATTTAACATTATCCAATATCCAGTTCATATTCAAATGTTCCTGATCGTCTTAAGATGTCCTTTTTATACTAAGTTTGTTGGAATCAGAATCCAGATATGGTCCACATGTTGCATTTTGTTATATGTCTTAAGATCCTTTTATTCTATTATATCTTTCCTTCCTTTCCTCTCTGCCTTCACATGCTATTGGTTTGAGAAAGTAGATATTTGTCTGTAGCATGTCCCATATTATGGTTTTGGCTGTCACTTCCTTGTGGTGTTAACTTGTTCCTCTGTCCCCAATATTTTCTATAAACTGATAGAGATTTGATTCTATTCAGGCTCAGGTTTTTTAGACAGTGCTGTGGTTTCCTATTGCTTCACTTCCTGAAGAACAAAATGTCAGGTGTCCCATGTTGAATGATAGGGTAAGATCTCTGCAATATAATGTTCCTCCTCAAGCTTTCACCTATAATAGGTGAAATAATCAATAGCAATGATCATACACTGATGACCATTGCCCATATCTATTATTTTGTTAGGATTTGCAAGTGGTGATATTTAAATTCTGTTATACCTTTTGTACTTATCGGCTGGGATTTTGGTATGAAGCACTTCACTACCTGTTTGATTGCCCTGATATAGAATTTATTCAGGAAAGGTAAAATAATTGATAGATATTTCCCCTCAGTTACCAATTTTCAAACTAATGACAGTATGTCCAATTGTGACCCATTTTTAAAAATATTATGAACTCCTGTATTTTTTATATATTATTCGTTTCAACTGGCTACATTCTCATTAATTGTGAATTTTCTCTATATCCTTTTGCACATTTCAGGAAGTTTCCGAAGCAGCCTCAGTTCCTTTTAATGGGAAATAGTATTTAGAGAAGATGGTCTGGATGCTAAGGGTTTGCCTTGCTATTGGATTGTCATTGCTTTATGACTTTTCAGTGGACAGAGCTGGGAAATATATATTTTTAGAAAAAAAGTGATTTAAATTGTCATTTCTAATTCAAATCTAAGGTTAGAAGGTTTTGATCCAACTTCTTTGATTTTGCACTTGGGTCTCTCTTAAACAAGAAATTTTTGTTTCTAACAAATTACCAAAACATTATTTTTGGTTTCTAAAGTTGATGAAATGCAATATACCAAAAATGTTTTTTTTAATTTTTTATTTATTATTATTATTTTTTAATGGACTGGTTTTTACAGTGGGGCTTTATTAACTTACAAGCTTACAGTTCTTAGGGCGTGAAAGCGTCCAACTCAGAACATCAGCAGGACAATACCTGGACTCTGAAGACAGACTGCCCACACCTAGGGTTCCTCTGTCCCATAGGAAGAGCATGGCTACCTCTGCTGGTCTGTCTCTCCCTTCTCTCCTGGGTTTCGTTGCTTCCAGCTTCTGGCTTCTGTGGTTTCTTTTCTGAGCTTCTGCATGTTTCACTCTTTCAGCTTCTGTCTCTCTTAGCTTCTGTGTGCCCTTCTCTCTAAACTCCTCTGGAACTTTTTAATGTGTTTATCTTCTTTTAAAGCTCTTCAGTGGGAGGGCCAAGGACCATCTTGAATGAGGTGGGCTATACCTCAATAGAAATAACCTAATCAAAGGGTCCTACCTTCCTCCCTGATCAGGGGAGGAGGAAGTATAACAGAGAGAATAAGATTTGTCAAAGAAGGATGACTGCTGAATCACTATATTTATATTCCATCTAGCATCCAGTGCTTAGGAGCAGCTAAAAGGAAAAATCTGAAATTGTAGAACAGTAGCCCATGATCTGTCTTGTAACTACTTGTTGAAGTCTGCTTTGAAAATTATTGCTTTTTTCTTTCTTTGGTTTGTATATATATATATTGTATTTCACTATAAAAATATTAAAAATAAATAAATAAATGAAACAGAAAAAAGGTCCGACCTATAATAATAGGTCTGTACCCACAGGAATGGATTATAAGAATATGATCTTTTCTAGGGTGCATACATCTTCAAACCATCTCACACACTCATATCCAATATATGTTTATCAAAATAATATTCTACTAGTAATAATTTAGTACAGCTTGAGGCTTCTTTATGGCTCTTTTTGTCCTCAGAATACAAGTTGTACAGTGAAAATACTATGTCATAGAATCACTTAAATTCAATCTTTTCTGTATATGGTTAGCCCACCAACTTGAAAACAATTTTTCTGTTTGTTTTTAATTTTTCAAGATTGCCTTTCATCTCTCTTCGAATGATCTATTTAAACGATGTACAACATTTACCAGTTTCCCAAGACAAAGCTCTGTATCAGGGTATATTCACAGAGGCCGACCTCTCTGCTCCTCTAGCCTTTCCCTCCATTAGGGTAATCATTTTTGCTCACTTTCAAACTTTATCTTTTCTTTGTTTCCTTTTGAAAATATGTTGTACCATTCCAATGCAAGACATTAATGATAGGGTGGTAGATGGGAAGGCTATATTTTATGCATAAGTGTTCTGTAAACCCACAACTTCTCTAATGAAAGTCTTAATATAAAATATGAACCTTCTCCTTTCAGAAAAAGCAGACTGCTCTAGAGACTGTTGTGTGTATTGCTTTGGTCACTGGGGATCATTCCACTTTAGAGTGATGGTCCTCATTCCTTTTGCTAGCAGTATAGTGCATTGAGGGAGTGAGTGTGCCTGAAAGCTTCTACCAGCCCTTACTGGACATTTGTGTTCTTTCTGGGTGTTTGCTATTGCATATAATAGGACACAAGATGGTCTGTGCACCTGCAATTTTTTATTTTTGTTAGGCATCTAAATTTGCTGGGTCAAAGAATAAGTTATATATTATTATTATTATTAAATTATATATTAATAATATTATATATAATTATAATTATATATATTATATATAAAATATATTATATATATTATATATAAAATATATTATATATATTATATATATAATATATATATAATATATATTATATATATATTATATATATATATATTATTATTAAATATTGCGAGATTTCCCTCCTGTTTTAGTTTGTAAGCTGCCAGAATGCAATATACCAGAAATGGAATAACTTTTAAAAAGAAAATTTAATAAGTTGCAAGTTTACAGTTCTAAGCCTATAAAATTGTCAAAACTAAGGCATCCATGGAAAGATAACTTAATTCAAGAAAGGCAGATGGATCAGGAACACCTTTGTCAGCTGGGTAATCATGTGGCTGGCATCTGCTGGTCCTTTGCTCCTGGGCTCCATTGTTTTCAGCCTCTGTTCTTGTGGGGCTTCCTTACTTTGCTTCTCCAGGGCTGACTTTCATCTCTTGGCTTCTCTTGACTCTCTCCAGGTTCTGGCTTGCTTAACATGTCATGGTGACATCTGCTGGGCTCCAAGCATCTCCAAACATCCATGTCTCTGTTCTACAAGTTTCGGCATCTGTGTCAGCTCTGCTCTGAGGTTTCTGTCAGCTCTGTGATTTCTGAGATTTCTCCAAAATATTTGCCCTTTTAAAGACTCTAGTAAACTAGTGAAGACCCACCTAGAATGGGTGGAGTCACAGCTCCATATAATCAGAAGGTCACACCCACAATTGGACATGCCACATTTCTGTGGAGATAATTTAATCAAAGGTTTCCAACCTACAGTATTGAATCAGGGTTAGAAGAAACAGCTGCCCCCAAAAGACTGAATCAGGATTAAAATATGACTTTTCTGGGAAACATAATACTTTCAAACCAGCACACCTCCATAAAGTTGTACCGTTCTGTGTTCCCACAAGCAATAGCCAGGAGTGGTTGCTTTCACATGGTCTCACCAAACAGTGTGGTGTTCAAATTTTGGGTTCTTGCCAGTCTGGTAGTTGGCAAATAGTACTTCAGTGTAGTTTTAATTTTTCTTGATTTTGTTATGAGTGGAATGAGCCTATAACATGCTTTAAAGGCCATATTTTTTAAATTGTAAACTCTGTTTAAATGTTTTGCACTTTTAAATTAGGTTCTTGGTCTTTTACTTCTTAGTTTTTTGTACTTTTATATATTAAAAATAATAACCCTTTTTGATATAAGTTGCAAATTTTCCTTCTGATTTGTCATTTATCTTTTGATTTTGCTTATTTTGCAAATTTGCTAACCCCTTTTTATATTGGTTCTGGATTTTGAGTCCTACTTAGGAAGGTTTTCTCTACACCCAGATTATAATTGAATTCATTCATGTTTCCTTCTAATATTTGCTTGGCATCTTCACTATCAGATGGTCAAAACTTGTAATTTGTTCTCTTGCTGTATAAAAATATTCCAGTGTTTACCTATAGGTTGCTTCTAAACCAAAAGTTCAGTAAATGACATCTTGATTGCAGTGCATCAAGTAGCGTGCCTTGATAACTCTTCCTTTTTTAATGGGCCTAATGTCACAATCTTGTGCTTGTGGGTAATTTTCACCCCATCATGTATAGTGGAACTTTCTTTTTTTTTTCTTAGTTTCCACTGACTTTTAAAAAAAACATTTTATATTATAAAATACAACATATACACAAAAAACAATACATTTTAAAGTATACTGTAATAAGTAGCTATAGAGCAGATTTCAGAGTTTGGAGTAGGTTACAGTTCAACAATTTTAAGTTTTTCCTTCTAGCTGCTCCAAGACATTGGAGACTAAAAGAAATATTGATATAATAGTTTAGCAATCATACTCACCTGTTAAATCCTATCTTCTCTGTATAACTCCACCTTGTCCTTTGATCTTTCTCTCAATCTTTTAGGAGTATTTGGGCTATGCTCATTCTAACTTTTTTATGTTGGAAAGGGGTGTTGATAATATGGGATAGGGCAATGGAACTAGTTGATGTTCTGGAGAGGCTGGGCCCTCTGGGTTTCAGGACTTATCTGGACTAGGAACCCATCTGGAGGTTGCAGGTTTTTGGAAAGGAAACTTAGCGTATGAAACTTTTGTAGAATCTCAGACAAAGCCCTAGACACTCATTTGGGTTTAACAAACCATGGTAATTAGCAATATCAAGCTAAAGCTTGCATAAGAGTAGCCTGCAGAATAGCTTTTCAACTCTATTTGTATTCACTTATTTTGTTACATTTCTTTCGCCCCTTTTAATCAGAAAGACATTGTCAATCCCATAGTGCCAGGACCAGGCTTATCCCTGGGTTCACGTCTTGTGTTACCATGGAGACTTCCACCCCTGGATTTCATGTCCCATGTAAGGGGGAGGGTAATGATTTCACTTGCAGAGTTGGACTTAGAGGCTACATCTGAGCACAAAAGAGGTTCTCTGAAAGTTATTCTTAGGCATCGCTACAGGTAGGCTAAACTTCTCTGCTACAGAGATAAGCTTCACAAGAGCAAGCCTCAAGATCAAGGGCTTGGCCGAATAACTTGGGAGTTCGTAATATTTGAGACAATATCAGGGTTTTCCCCAGTTGTAAAAATTAATAGTTCCATATTTTTTCCTCCTGTACCTCAAGGGATTTTGCCAATGTTTAACTGCCCAACATACTCTGGGATGTATCTGGTATTACCTTAAACTATACAAAATTGCAAACCCTCTTTCCCATTCTGGCCTCCCTGTGTTTGGGCTGTTTAAATGAGCTATCCAGACAGGTTAAGTTAGATTATGTGCTACAGAAAACTTAAATTTGGACAGACTAAGCCTCTCTTCCTTTGGTCTCACAGGAAGACAGTAAGTAAAGTTTTAAAATACAGATAATGTCATCATTACCCCAGTATTCTGATTTACCTTAGTCCAGACCTGATTTTGTTCTTATCTCTGATTGAAGCCTGATCTTTTCTTGGTTTCTTTAACAGCTGTGTATATAGCAATACCAACTTTCAAAGCTGCAGAACTCCAACTCTGAGTCTTAGGTGTCATAGGTAGCCAAAGTTCCAGGGAGATACCAGGTTATACATATATAGCAGAGCATCTCAAAATCTAAAAATAACGTTAACATCTCTGAATGTGATTGCTATAAAAGCTTACAATCCAGGTCCCAATTTTCTTATAGGTGTTTTCTAAAAGAGACCATACAGTATTCATCCCTTTGTTTCTGGCTTATTTCGCACCACATTATTTCCCCAAGTTTCATTCACCTTGTTGCATGTCTCATGACTTCTTTCTTTTCTGTAGCCGTACAGTGTTCTATCACCTGTATACACCACAGTTCGCCATTTTACTTTTCAGTGTATCCTTCAGCCACCTCCATCCATTGAGTGTCATGTATAAGGTGCAAAGTCAGCAATCCATGTCTCACATTATCTTCACTCAGTTGTACAATCATCAACATTCTCAGTTCTAGGCAATTTTCTTTGCTCCTAAGAGAAATATAACTGATAAACACACCCTCACTAAACAGAAAGTTCAAACCTTCCCTTAACTCTTGTGCCCCCACCCCCAATTATTAGTTTTTAGTCATTTTTTATTGGACTGCTTCCTCAAATGTCTTTCTCAGACAAGGTTCATGGGGGATAGACCTTATCATCCTTTTCGTCCTTTACATGTCTGAAAATGAACTTCAGACTCACCACTGGTTCACAGTATGGTTGAATGTAGTGTGGCTGGTCTGAGTCTAGATCCTTTATAGGGAATATTTCCTTTTCACTCTAGGAATTTGTAGATTCTTTTTGTTCTTCATATTCTGCAAAAACAACCTGAATCAAAGTGTGGCTCTATTTTCATTAATTCTTTCCAGGAGCTTGATGAACCCTTTCAATCTGAAGATGTGAGCTTTTAAGTCAGAGCAATTTTCATTTACTATTTCTTTGATAATTTTCCTGCCTTCTAGGTTCTGTCCTCCCTTTCTGGAACTCTGATTGGGTCAGTCCTAGACTGACCTTCTGTCTCTCGTATTTCCTTCAAGTCTCCACTTCTTTGAAATTTTGCTGCATGTCCTGGGAGCTTTCATTGACTGCCTTCCAATACCTTATCTTAAAAAGATGTATCTCTTTACATTGAAAGTTGAATATTTAATTTATAATATATTTTTCTTGCCCTCTGTTTAATTGTCTTGCATAGCAGGATATAGTAGCCTTTTTTTTTTTTTTCTTTTTTCTTTTTAGGTTATTAGTAAGAGTTATTTTAAAATTTGTGTCTGTTCCCAAAGTTATCTTCTGGGTCAGGGGTTTTGTTTGCTCACCATGATCTTCTTACTTCGTGGCTCTGGCTTTCTGGACATGTGCAGTATTCTTTGACTATGTCCTTTAGGAACAAGGGGATGGGTTGACTTTCCTGGCATGGGCCTTGCCTGCTGTGTTAGGTGTAGGTGGTTCTTTTCTCCTGCATCAGAAGACTGACTGAGCGTATGCGTGGGGATGGGGAGTGTGGTGGCGGTGGGGTGCTGTTCCGCAGGTTAGACTTGAGGTTGAGAAGGGTGCAGAGCTTGTTCTTTTAGGGTGGGCACCTCCCCAGAGTGCTGTACTGGTACGGCACCATCACCCTCCTGCAGCCTTAGTTATCCCCAGGAAGCTTGCTTGATTTCTTTGGGTAAGTGCGGTATAACTTCTCCCCTGAAGGTAAATGCTAGTTTGGCTCTAAGGAGACAGAGTAGGAGGCTGGAGGGGTGGGAGCTGTGGACTCGGTCTGCTCCCAGCCCCCTCCCACTGTTGAGTGGGTCTGGCTCCTCTGCTGCTCCCTGCATTCCAGGCTGCCCCCTCCTCACTGCCTTCCATTTCTCAGCAGGCTTCCATCGATGTGTTGTGGTAGCCTCTGGTGCCCCCCCCTTCACTTTTATTTTAAAAGTTTATTCCTCAACTTCTGTTTTACTGGATTGGGGAAGATGAACTAGGACCATGTATACACTCAGACTAATATTTCAAGTCAGAAATTCCTTCACTGATGGTTTTCCTATAAAAATAGAATTCTTTACTGACATAAAACACCAGCTGTTCACCCATCTCTAATTATTTTCTAGAAATAATTAGATTCAAGGATTTGGAAATCAAACAACACTAAAGAAATAAAAGCGCAGAGGTAAATGTTCACATCTTCCTCCTTCAGTAATCTGTAAATAACAACCTTCCCTCTTTTTCTCTGCAAATATGAAAATGGCCAGGGCCAATGAGCTGTGTCCAGAGTTGCTGGGAGAGCTGGTGTCTACTCTTTCCTGACATGATTCTAACAGGAAATCTGGATTGGTGACTATTTCCTATGAATTTCCTTTTTGGTCACTACTATCAGCTCTCTATTTTTTTTTTTCCTTTCTCTCGTCAGAAACAGAATTTGCTGAACCTTGGGCAAACTTGCGCCTGTCTGTGGGCTTCTTGGTGCCTTGAAGCTGGGAAGGGGAGGGAAATTAGACCCACAAGAAAAGGAGACCAGGAAAAGCTGAACTAAAGGATGTCCAAGGGAACCCCAGTGTTTCTGTCCTCATCCTGGACACGGCTGATGTTGGTTTATCCAATGAGTCCCTGACTTAGGCTTCCAGGCCGCAATGACAGATGCCACGCAATGGATCTTTAAGTAATGCCCATTGCTTCCGGGCTGAGTTTAAACTATGCGGCCTGGTAAGAACAATGCAGCTGGTAAAGGTTGCCTGAATACTTGCTAGGGGCAGTGTCACATGCACTGATCATTTACTCATCACAAGCATCCTAGGAAGTAGAACTGATGTGAGAGTCATTTTTCAGGTGGGAAATGGAGGCTCAGAGAGATAAGAAAACTTGCCCCCAGGGCACCATCAGCAAGTGGCAGGGCTGGGATAGGAACCCAGGTAAACTGAGGCTCAGAGCTGCCTCCTCTTTGCTGACCTGGGCTGGTCCTGGGCTCACGGGCCAGACTCGACAATCCTCACCCAAAGGCAGCCACTGCCTGTGACACCTGCTCTGGGCACAGGACGTGGCTTGGGCACTGCGTGGGCAAGGAGTGAGATGGCCACTGGGATAACAGGCTTGAGACAGCCCAGCTATTTTATAGATGAGAGAGGCATTCCCAGAGAGGGACCTGGGTTTCTGTTTGGGTAGTGGGGGAGCCAAATGAACAGGGAGACTTCCAGGTAACAGTACGAATTACACCAGCAGAGCTTTAAGCTCTGCCACTCTAGTCCAGTGATTCTCAACCAGCAGCATCAGCCGTATTTGGATGTGTTAGAAATGCAGATTTTTGGCCCTACTCCAGACTGCAGTCAGAAACCCTGGGGGTGGAGTCAGAGTTTACCAGGGGATTCTGATGCTCCCTCAAGCTTGAGAATCACTGCAGTAGTCTAGCACATCCTTTTACAAGTGAGGACAGATGTGGTAGGTGACTTCTCAGGGTCACTCAGCAAATTAACAGTGGAGAGTGGGTTCAAACCCAAGACTCATGATTTCTTGGCCCATGTTATTTCCCCCATGCAGTGTGTGCTGGTTTGAAAGTATTATATACCCCAGAAAAGCCATGTTTTACGCTTGACCCAATCTTGTGGAGGCAGCCATTTCTGTTAATCCTAATTCAATACTGCTGGTTGGAAACTTTTGATTAGATTTTCTCCACAGAGATGTGATAAACTCAATTGTGGGTGTGATTTTTTTGATTAGAAGGAGATGTGACTCCATCCATTCTGGGTGGGGCTTGATTAGTTTACTGAAGTCCTTTAAAAGAGGAAACATTTTGGAGAGAACTCAGAGCAGACAGAATGAACAGAAATGACAGATGCCTCAGAGCCAACAGAAGCCACACAGCACAGCTGACCCAGATGCAGGCATGTGGAGAATAGGGACACGGATGTTTGGAGAGTCTTAGAACCCAGAAGATGTTGCCATGAGACGGTAAGCAAGCTAGAACCTGGAGAGAGCCATGGGAAACCAAGAGTTGAAAACCAGCCCCAGAGAAGCAATTGAGGAAGACCCACAGGGACTGAAAGCAATGGAATCCAAGAACAAAGGACCAGCAGATGCCAGCCACGTGACTTCCCAGCTGACAGAGGCGCTCCTGACCCACTGATTGCTCTTGAGTGAAGGTAACCTCTTGTTAGTGCCCTAATTTGGACATTTTCACTTCCTTTGCACTGCAAACTTGTAACATATTAAATTCCTCCTTTTAAAAGCCATTCCAGTTCTGGTATATCACATTCCGCAGTTAGCAAGCTAACACAGATTTGGTATCAGAGAAGTGGGGTGCTGCTATGGTTCGCAAATACCAAACATGTTAGAATGGGTTTTTATATGAATAAGGGGAAGATTCTGGAAGAGTTGTGAGGAGGTTGTTAGAGAAGGCCTAGTTTGCTTTGAAGGGACTGCTTGTAGAAATGTGGACTCTAAGGATACCTCTGACAAGGCTTTAGGCAGAAATGAGGAATATGTCATTGCAAACTGGAAGAAAGGTGATCCCTGTTTTAAAATAGCAGATAATTTGGTCAAATCGAGTACTGCTGTTGGATGGAAGTTAGAATTTAAAGGCGATGACCCAGGATACTTAGCTGAGAAAATTTTCAAAGTGAATGTGGAAAATGCAGCTTGGTTTCTCCTTGAACCTTATGGTAGCATGTGAGAGGAAAGAGATAAGTTGAGAATTGAACTCTTAGGTACAAAGAAAACAGAAACTAGTGTTCTGGAAAATGCTAGGCTTCCAAAAAGTGAGACATCACTGAATAGGGCCTACGTGAGGATTTGTCCAAGTATGGAAGTAGTCAGCCATTATAGGACAAGCGATGACCGGAGCTTGAGTTATCCAGAAGGATTTGTGGAAAGTCCTTTTGTCCGAGGAGGATGATCCCAACACATGGCACAGAAAACCAACAAGAGTATTGTGGGATCTGTATAAATACTGCCAGTCTGGACTAAAAGGGACAGAAAAGGGACACAGTGAACAAAAGATGTCTTCAGAGGCAGAACGATGGAAGTTAAGGTCTGGATCCATGAAACGTTGGGTCAGGAGCAGACCCACCATTTATAAGGAAAGGATGAATTTGCCTTGGAAGTAGAGGGTGGGTCTTCCGCCTCAGTGCTCAGGAAGGGTTGTGCCACCTCAGGCCTCAGAGAGGGTGGCGCATATAAATGGGGGTTTAGGGGGAGCCTGGCTGCCACCTTATTGTTCTGGAGGGGTTGAGCATGTGCCCTAGAGATGGCAAAGAGCCCCATTATGGCCCCAATGTATGGAGAGGCTGGAGTCAAGAAAAAATGGTACCCACAATGAGCCCCAGTGTATAAACTCACCCCAGCATTGGAGAGAGAACATGTCTGCTGTATAGGCCCTTGGAAAGGGTGGGACTGCCGCTTTCTAAAGCCCTGAGGATGAGTGACTCACAGACTTTGAAATCTAATGGAGTTCACCCTGCAGGTTTTGGGAACTGTAGGGGTCCAGTGACCCCTGAGTTCCTTCTAGTTTCTCACTATGGAAATGGAAACATGTATCCTATGACTGTCCCTCCTTTGTATATTGGAAGCAGATAACTTGTTCTGAGTTTTACAGATCCAAAGCCAGAGGAGGACTTTTGTATTAGAATAGACCAAACTATAACAGACTTTGATGAGATTTTGTGCTGGTTTTAACTTTACATTGTATTTGCATTGTACTGAAAAGTATTTGTGATATTGCGATAGAACGAATGTATTTTATATATGGAAAACACATGTCTTTTGGGGACTTCAGTGGGTGGAATGTGCTGGTTTGAAAACATTATATAAACTAGAAAAGCCATGTTTTAATCATGATTCAGTCTTTGGAGGCAGTCGTTTCTGTTAATCCTATGTTCCTAGGTTGCAAACTTCTGATTAGATTATCTCTGCCGAGATGTGACACACCAATTGTGGGTGTGATCTTTTGATTAGATAGAGATGTGACTCCACCCATTCCAAGTGGGTCTTGATTAGTGTGCTGGTCTGAATCTGTGGTGGACCCCAGAAAAGCCATGCCCTTTAATCCTCATTCAATATTGCTGGGTGGGAGCATTTTGATTGTTTCCATGAAGATGTGACCCACCCAATTGTGGGTGGTAACTTTTGATTAGATGTTTTCCATGGAGGTGTGTCTCCACCCATTGAAGGTGGAGTTGCTTACTGGAATCCTTTCAAAGAGGAAACATTTTGGAGCGAGTCCTTTTTTGGCAGAGCAACAAGAAAGCCAGCAGACGCCGCCATGTTCGCCATGGTGTCCTTCCAGCTGAGAGAGAAACGTTGAACGTCGCTGGCCTTCTTGAAGGAAGGTATCTTTCCCCAGATACCTTAAATTGGACATTTCTATAGGCTTGTTTTAATTGGGACATTTTCTCAGCCTTAGAACTGTAAACTAGCATCTTATTAAATTCTCCTTTTTAAAAGTAATTCTGTTTCTGGTATATTGCATTCTGGCAGTGAGTAAACTGGAACAATTAGTTTACTGAAGTCCTTTATAAAAGGAAACAGTTTGGAAAGAGCTCAGAGCAGACAGAGCATAAAGAAATGACAGAAGCCTCAGAGCTGACAAAACTTCACAGCAGAGCTGACACAGATGTGGACACATGGGGAGCAAACACCTGGATGTTTGGAAATGTTTGGAGCCCAGCAGATATCACCATGAGATGTTAAGCTAGCCAGAACCTGGAGAGAACCAAGGGAAGCCAAGAGATGAAAGCCAGCCCTGGAGAAGTAAAGTGAGGAACCCTCACAGGACCAGAGGCTGAAAGCAATGGAGCCCAGGAACAACGAGCCAGCCAGATGCCAGCCTATGGCTTCCCAGCTGACAGAGGTGCTCCTGACCCATGAACCTTTCCTGAGTGAAGATAACCTCTTGTTGGTGCCTTAATTTGGATACTTTCACTTTCTTAGACCTGCAAACTTCTAACTTTAAATTTCCCTTTTTAAAAGCCACTTCAGTTCTTGTATATCACATTCTGGCAACTTGCAAACTAACACATAGTGCCGTCTTTTAATTCTGTTCTGTTTTGCCAGGGCCATCAAAACAGAGAAGTGGATAATCTAGAAGCTTGCATGAATTAAGTTTGCAAGACTAATTTCTACCACATTTCTGACAGGTGAATAAGAATAGATGGTAAAAGGAGGAAAAAAAAAAAACAGGAAGGATTTCTACCTCCCCCAAACCAAGCCAATCTTCTGGAAATTGTGGCAAAGTATAAATGCAGTGAAATTGTTATGGCCTCATTAGTTGACCTGAAAAAACAATCAGAGTAAACATTATATTTGTTAGTTATTTTAATTTCCCACCACTTGTAAATTCTTTCTCAGATGTACTTTGTCCCAAATAAAACCAACCTTTCTGGATGCCTTGTGTTTGGTTTCCTTCCCACTGAGCTTATCTCAACTGCTTTTGTCTTTGCTTTTGATTTTGCTTCTACTTTTAGACTTTCTCAAATATATATATTTTTTGATTATTATAAGTGACTGGCCCCTGCAGGCGGACAGCCAGTGGGGTTGTCAGGGTGGCTGGAGACCCTTGAAGTGGTGCCTCTCCATTACAGGCTGCATCATTCGCTTATACTGTTCTTCCTCCTAAAAAAGACAAGGCCAAAGAGCGGCTGGCTCACTGAAGTCTGTCACTGTGGTTGTGTGAAGCTGTGTGTACCCTAGAAAAGATCAAGTTCTTAAATTTAATCCATTCCTGCGGGTGTGGATGCATTGTAAATAGGATGTTTCGGTGAGTAAGATCTTAAGTTGAGATGGGACTCATCTCATTCAGGGGTGGAGGGTCTTTATCCTCTTACTGAGTCCTTCATAGAGGATAAAAAATGTTAAAAGCCCAAGAAAGAAGCTAACAGAAGCTAAAATAGAGAAACGCATGGCAGTTCAGAGAGAAAGCCACATGTGGAGCAGCCATAGCTGACAGCAAGGAAACCCCAAAGAAAAGGACCCGCAGACGCCACCACGTGCCTTCCCGTGAGACGAGGAGTCCCGATCTCCAGCAGCCTTTCTTCAGGAAGAAAGTATGGTCCTATTGAGGCCTTGATTTGGACATTTTCATGGCCTTAAAACTGTAAACTTTGAGTGAATAAATCCCCATTGTTAAAAGCCAGTCCATTTCTGGTCTATTGCATTTCGCCAGCTTTAGCAAACCAAAACAGTCACGTACCTGAAAAATCCCTCAAGCCATACAACTCGGCTGGCAAAGAAGGCACTGCTCAGGGTGGTGCTTCCCTGGCTGTGCAGTCAGGTGAGCTGAAACCAGGAGGGGCAGGAGTGAATGCCCCTTCCCACCTCCATCCTGCAGGACAGTCTCCACAGCTTCTCCTTCAAGGCTCTGCGCCCTTGGAGGGAGGTCAGGTGCTTCAGCAATGCCCTGGGCTGTGCAGGGCCTTCCACTGGACCCTAGAAGGGACCAAATCTGGCAAGACTATTCTTGCCAACCTGTCAGATGGGGAGAGAGTTCTTTGATGAGTGGAATAAGGAACAGGCGTGGCTCAGGGTGCTTAATGAATGCACATATTCAAAAGGCATATGGAAATCTGGTGCAAGTTGCTCATCTTCTGACCTTGGGCAGGTTATGTGGAACCATTGCCTTACCTGTGGAATGGAGAATTGGGGGGCAAGAAGGTTGGCTCCCATCTGGCTGTGCTCCTTGCAGGCCCCTCCAAGCAGAGGGCCCATGTAGGAAGAACCTACAAGGGCCCATGTAGGTTCTTGTCCTTGTGTTGGCTGTTTGGGCATCCACGTAGGATTTGATTGACAGTCATTCCATGGCTAGGAAGCAAATGTCTTAAGACACCATGTTGAAAGAATCTTGCAGCTCTCAAATTTCCAATGTCCCAGGTCTCTTCTCGGAATGGCAGCTGCTATGCTCCTTTCTGCCACAAGAGAGCGATGAAAGAACACCTTGTTCACTCCGGTGTGGTGGAATGCAGCAACCTCTCCCGGATGTAGGGAGCTTGACCGCTCTTTTCACTCTTTCCCTTCCTTCTCCTGGTCAGATTCGCTCTGGGTTGTTGGATCTTGAGAAAGGTACCAGGTGAGAATTTTGTGGAGACTTCCATGTCCTCACTAGGTCAGTGTCCTGAGGGTCTGGTTCCCTTCCTCTGTAAGCAGACCTGGCATTGCCCTTAGGAGCTGAGGGATGCTGCCTGGGGCAGGGGCTTATGGGGACCATATTGTGCTAGGCAGTCCCAGCCCCTCCCCTTTAGAAACCGAACTAGGACTTTGTGATTTCTTAAGCAGGGACTTATCAAATGGCATCTTGCAGGTTTGGTAGAGGCAGTGCAACTCCCAAGTAGCCTGTGCTTATACTCAGGAATCCTATTCCAGCGGGCAGAGTGTGAACTTGGCTCCTGAGACCTGAGGGTTTGGGAACAGGTAGGCCCCTGAATTATTTTCCTGGGATACATGTTACATTGGAGAGACTACCACTCTATCCAGCTCCTCATTTATTTAATTTTTTAGAGATGGAACTGGTTGTTGCATTAGCCAGTTTCTACAGAGAAACAGAACAGACAGGGTATATATATTTTATGAAATTTATTATAGGATTTGGCTCATGTAACCATGGGGATTGGCAAGTCCAAATTCTGTGGGCAGGCTACAAGCTGGAAACTTAAGAAAAAGGGATTGTGAAATCTGGCATGTCCAAACCCTGTAGGTCTGAAACTGGGAACTAAAATGAAGGTGAAGTTGAACTCACCCAGAAGCTGGATGGCTGAATAAGAGGCAGAAATTCTTTTCAACTTCTAAAATCCTCAGTTCTTGATGTAAGACCTCCAACCAATTGGGTGACTAGACTTCCCTCGTTGCTGAGTGTAATCTCTTTCATAATTGTAGATGTAACTGGCAGTAGTTGCAATCAATGACTAATGATCTAAATCCATCTACTAAATCCCCTCCAGTAACAATCAGGCCCAAACTTGCTTCACCAAACAACTGAGCACCATAAGCTAGCCAAGTTGGCATGTGAGATTAGCCCATGCACTGATTGGAGGAGAAGACTCCTGTCACTGCTGGGGACAGTCTCCTTTGTTGATTGTAGATGAGCTCAACCATGGGTGCAATCAACAACTGATGAACTAAATCCATCTACTAAATACCCTCCGGTAATACTTAGGTCAATTCTTGCTTGATCAAACAACTGGACACCATAACCTAGATAGGTAAAATTCAAAGACACATGAATTTAACTATCACAGTTATGATAGTTGATAGTAACTACTAATAACATATTTTCCATACAGTAAAAAAATATATATAATAAACCTAATACTGCTAGAATGTTAGCACTCCAAACCGGTCCAGATTCTCTCTTTTTCTTGTAAGAAAATTGAAGCTCACAGTACTGAAGCGATCTGTTTGAAGTCAAGGAAAATCAAGCCTGTAACTCAGGCCTCTTCTGGTTCCCTTGATTACATCTCCATTATATCACCCCAAACCTTGAGATGTCTCCATAACGTCCTGGATACTGGAAGAGAGCTTGAGTCCACCTCTTTCTTCAACCACTGGGGCCCTTTGGTGACGATTAAGGCAGAGAGCCAAGATAACAGCTCAACTCTGGGTGAGTTCATTGCAGAAAATTACTTTCAGCAAATATCAATGCCTGACTCCATCCTGACTGATGAGGAATATGTTGAGAATCAGTGAGGGAAGGGTGGGCAAGGAGGAGCTCAGGGACATTGACAATATCTCTTGTGTCCTCGGCCCTCCCTAGAACCTCAGTATGGAGGTCAACCCACCCTGCACTTCCCTCCTGAGAAGGCATGTCAGTGACTCTGCTTGGAGGTGTGACCTCCATCCTCACATCGAGTACTGCTTCCTTTCAGCCACTTCAGGGGGTTTCTGCTATGGCAAATGTCTCCATCTCCTTGACCTGCCTTTAACACTTTGGTGTCCCCCTGGATACTGGCATCCTGGAAGCTGTCTCAGCTTTGCATCTGGAATAGTTGTCCTTCCCAGAGAGGAAGGTCAACCATCCTGTGAGTCATGAGAGTTGCAGATGAGGAAGTCTCCCCCAGCCTGCCTAGAAATCAGAGTGCCCCCTCCCCCTGATCCCTGTGTGGTAGCCTGCATCCTGCCTTCCCACCTCCCAGGTCTTGACTGTTTCAATTAATAGATGGGAAGTCTCTACATGTCTCTCCAGCTTCAGAAACGATTTGAGGAGGCTTACAAACAAAATGCAATACAATGAAGGGAAAAACACAGTAGGACAAATATTCAAGGAACCCAGAATAAGGAACATAAGAGAGGGAAACGCATGGCATAGAGGGTAACAGGGCTGGAGACTTAAGGCCTCCTTGTTGTCTCCTTGTTCTGGTGTTATGTTAGTTTCCATGATGGAGGTAAAGTCTGCTCTCCATGCCTTGGAGCTGATTGTGTGCCCAGAGAAGAGGGATATTTTAGTTAAGTTGCCTTCTTACCCTGTGTAAGAAGGTAACACACCTTTAGCAATAATAGTTTACAAAAATCAAATAAAAAAATATATCTTTCATGAACAATTCCAGAAGATCCATCATTTAAATAGAGGAGGATGCTGCCTTTTCTTCTCGCCCCATTAGTTCCCTCCTCCAACCCCAAACCCTAAAAGCCCCAACCTTCCCCACTGCACATTCTCAATGTGAGCACTTATACTTTCTTCTGAAGCCTGACTAGTGCAAAAGCCTTTTGTCTACATTTTAAAATCTCCTTTTCCATGCAGAGTCTCAGGCAGTTTCTGGGGTTAAAATTCCATGTGCAGAATTCTGTCAGATATCTGGAGAGGTTCATCTTAGGACCCAGGTTACTGGATGTTTTTAGTTGACCTCTGGGCATTTCTGGTGGCAAGATGGGTAGCTATGGCTGGGCTGCGAGTTCTCCTCCATAAATGTCTCTTCAGCATCCAGTCAACACCTGGTTTGTGGAGTTTCAGGATGCATTTATGGGAATGAATTGAGCTGGCATTTCTATTTCTTTTGGCAAGAACACCATATGACTTACATTTTCTGCATGGCTTTGCTTATATGTGCATGTGTGTATGTTGACCACCATGGATCTTTGTCAGCCTATACACCCCAAAGAAGCTAGTTACTGTTCTCAGCTTTGGCAGCATGCAGGGATCACCTAGGGAGCTTATGATGTACTGATGCTCAGGTCTCGACCCTTGGAGATGCTGATGTAATTGGGTTATCCCAAGCTCTCAAGGCAATTTGGACATGCAACCAGGTGGAGGACTGCCATCCAGCCACTCCCCTCATACATCTTCATCCATTCTTCTCTGCTGACCCATAACTGAAATGGACATTCATCATTAAGAAGTAAAAATAAAGAATCAATGGCAAGGTGCCAGTCTGACCCTACTAGCTTTAAGCTGAGCTCCTGGTGCCCCTGATTTCCAAGGAAGTGTCCTGCTCAAGTCACTTGGGGGATATTCCTAGGTAAGGAATTCTAAGGAGCCCCAGGAGAACAGAACTCTGCTGTGTGGTACAGCCCAGCTGGGCAGAGGTCTAGGGGGGCAGGAGGGGAGCAAAAGGGAGCAGGCGAGAGACGTGTGTGAGAGGAAATTTACCAGGGTCCACAGTGTCTGATCCTTGAACTCCATTGCTAAAGTACGGAAAGGTCATGTCTCCAAGCCCCTTTCCTGGGGTGGGCAGGACGGAAGGAACAGCAGCCTCTGATGCCCTGGGGCTCAGTGCCAGAGGGGTAGACAGATGGATTGGCTGGGTTGCCTGTCCATTCGCAGTCACCGGGAATCATGGTGGACCCTCTCTCTGAAAGAGTGGATCTCCGGGCAGCTCCCCTCTCCCTGGTCCTTCCAGGCAAGCTTGGTGCATTCTCTTTAATTTGCCCATGGAAAGTGTTCAACCTTCCATTGCTTCCTCCACAGATCCGCACGAAAGACAGGGTCTTTGACAGCATCAGCCACCTCATCAACCACCACCTGGAGAATACCCTGCCCATTGTCTCTGCCGGGAGTGAACTCTGCCTCCAGCAGCCGGTGGAAAGGAAAGAGTGACCCACTGCTGGGCACGGCCTCGCCCTGCCTGCTCTGAGCTCGGCATCCCCGACTCTGGGCCCCGCCATCAGGAACCCACATGCTTTCTTCCCGGTAGATGGGATTGGGACCACGGAAGCTGGGGCAGCCGCCCGTAGGCTCAGGGTCTGATTCACAAACCCCAAACAGAAGGCTTCCTTACAGTTCAAGTTTAATAAACTTGGTTCAATTTCTCATATGCATAGTAAAGGTGTACATAGCTATACATCCTGTACAAATGAACCCTCTATATTTATATTTTTTAAGACTAAGAAAGATATATGACTAATGTTCTGTGCTGTATGTTTTTAATGAAAAACAAACAAAAAAAGTTTGACTTGTGTTTGTCCGGGCAGCAATTTAAGTCTGTTGACCCATTCCATTGGGAAATCCCATTAGGAGGCTGTGAGTTTGGAGGTTTACTTAATAAGCACAATACAAGCAGAATAGATGGCAATTAGTGAGTTTGATAATCAACATGGAATTGACGTAGGATAAGTCAAAATGCTTCCCCAAAGACGTCTGGCTCTGCAGTTAAAGCCCTTTGAAGCTCCAATTCTGAAAGCATTGCTGTGCATTCTGATTGGGAGTTCTTATCTTGAAGATATTGCTGCCCCTCCTTCACCACGCCCCCTATGTAAATTGCACACTGTGTGCAGTGAGTTTTAACCCTGGATAACTCCCTGCCGCTCCACTAAATACCAGGCATCGCTTCATGCCTCCTGCCAAGGACCATGTATCTGGCCCTGTTGTCTTGGGGTCCTTGAGGGGGACTCGTTTTACTTCTAAATATGGCACTCAAAATAAGCTTCACTAAAGAAGGTCTTGGTTGGCAAGACCTTGATTGTTCTTAGTGTATAATGGAGAGGTAGTTGGGGCAAATTCTTGGTTTATGTCTCCTTGCCAATGGGTTACTTTTAAGCTGCTTGTGGTAGCTGCTAGTAAAATTGTTTTCTTTTCCCCTTATATTCAACAGGGGAAAAAGGCATGTATAAGAGCTATGTTGATGACAGATAGAAGAATCTTTTCTTAGTCCATCCCTGGAGATACATGCATTAGGCATTATGCTTGGGTCATCATTTGCCTGAAGCGTGGTGTCAGATTCAGGAGTTTTGGGAATCAATGGTTATGCTTCCGGAATAATTGGTGGGTGAAATGTCTTGTCTTCTCTATAACAGAGTTTACCAATCACTCCATAAAAAGGATGTGTACCCCTGTGCTGTGTTTTGTTTTGAATCTCTTTGAGAGAAGACATTGTGGTTTTCTGCCTGGTCACTTGGCATTAGGAAAGTTGACAGTGTTCATAATTTTTTTTAAAAAACCTAGGTTGAGATGACCACATGATTAAAAATATGTCATCTTTTAGAAGACAGATAAATTCATGCTTTCCTTGGCACCCACTTGGCTGTGCTAAGTGTTTGCTCTCTTCCCTGTGAAATCTTGTAGCCTCTGGCATCCCTCTTGATCTGTGGAACAGAAAGAGACTCTCCACACGTGTCTAGTTGGATAGTAATAATTTGATGCTTTAAGTGTGAGGAGTTAGGGTGAGATGTGAAAGGATCTGGTAATAACAATTCTGCAAAGTTCTAATACTGAGTGTCGCAGCCCCACGTCTGCTTTAGGGGAGTATGGGTGGCAGAGAGAAAAGATGGTCAGCATCAATGGGGTCGGATTGGGTGCTGATCCAAGGCTCCTTTGGGGTTTTTGACCTTTGAGGGTCCAGGGACTCCAGAAGGACAGTGGAGTCCTCCAGAATGTTCTGCAGTGCCCTAGAGTCCTGTGGGAGTCTTGCATTTACCTAGGTCTCCATGCCCTTCTTGGGGTGGCTCTGGTCTCAGGCCCAGAGTCAGTTCTCTGCTCCAAGTTATCCAGAAGCAGTAGCAGCTACGTAGGGACTATGGGCAGCAGCTGTTGCTGGCATGACCACAGAGACCTTGGAGTCTTTTTGAACGCTGCCTCTGGTCTCCTGGAAGGCCAGACATGCTCAAACTTCCAGGGAGGCCTTATTTTCAGAGGAACGTGTGCACCTCCTGCGTGGGTCTTATATAAACATGTATAGAAGGACTTTTCTTTGGACATTTGTGCACTCTCCACTTTGCACCACCAAAGACACTAGTATGTGGGAGGGAATATCAGGCTAGGAAACAAAAGTTAAGAACCCTGAACACCTTAAAATTCCATCTGCTTTCTTTTTTCTCTTAGAGGACTAAAGAACTGGTAATCTGCAGTTTCAGTAACTCTGCTCCAAAGTCTGTTTACCTCAATGGTGATAAGCAATATAAATAAAATTTTTTGCATGAGAATCAATTTAGAAAAGTTTAAGTATGGGGGGGGGTCAAGATTTTTCTTTCCAATATTACTTCAAACTTTGTATTTTTAAACTGAGATCATAGGATTACTTTCAATGGAAGTGTGACAGTGAAAAATTGACACTCCTTTTTAGCCAGGAAAGCCGATTTGAAATGTAGCAGATGGCAGCGATTTTCTAATCTTCCATCTCTCCCATTTGCAAGGCATGTTAGAGCTCATGCGAGTTATCTCATCTCTCCTTCCAAACATCCGCATGATGGGGTTGCCCTGTGATCTTTACAGAGGGGAAACTGAGGCTCAGATTGGTGCCATAACTTGCAAAAGGCTGCCAGGTGAGCTCACTGCAGAACTCTTCCACTCACTCAGCATTTCCTGCACTCCTGCTGTGGGCCCCCCAGTGCTTGGAGCTCAAGATTTGGAGACAGGCACCATGAGACCTCCTCCCTGCCCTGCCTGGGTGCCTTTTCCCTGTGATTATTTGGGACTCTGTGTCTGCCAGGGTGGGGACAGTGTTGCTGAACTGCTCAGGCAGAGCAGCCCCTGGACCCATGATGTCCAGGGGTCCGACTCCCCAGGCACCGCTGCACTTGGCCATGTGCGTGCTGGGCCACTCTAAGCCAGCGGGGTCTGCTCCCGGGGGTCCATCCCATCACGCACCCACCCTTCACGTCTGCAGGAAGTGCAAGTGGTGGCAGCCAGCACCCCCCAAGATGTCCCTCCCAGTTCTTGCCCTGGAGACCCCTGTCTTCCCACATCCACCACCTTTGCACTTAAAATTGTTTCTTGGTTCTGCTAAGAAGCTCCTTGGGCCTCACTGGTTTAAATGAGCCCTGATTCTCTGACTTTTAAGGCTACCCCTGAGTAGCTCTGATAAAACCACATATACAAACTACTCTCAATCTTAAAACCAACCAAATGCTTAATTATCCTGGCTGCCCCACTCCCACCCTTTTTTTGGCTTTTTGTACTTGAGGGGGCTAGCTGACTGGGTGCAGGCTAAGCTTTTTGAACAGTCATTCATAAACAGCTATTTTGCTTAAGGCTTTCTTAGCTGTTGGGGGTAGATGGACAAAGGCCCATGTGAGCTCCATGGAGAGACCTTCAAGGGACGTCATGGCAAATTTCAAACCAAGGTAGAAGTGGTGAGCTGAGGTGAAAAGGTGAAGGGCTGGTTTAGGGAGAAGGACCGACTCAAGGGGATGACAGAAGGCCTGAGCAGCACTTCTGCATGCCTCCCCCTGCAACCCCCAAAGGGCCAGGTTCACAGAGCCACCGTCAACCTCTGTCCCCTGACTCTGCCCCGTCCTGGGGTTCTTCTAAAGACGTGGGCCCTGGCCCATGCTTTCAGCTAGCATCAGAAACTTGGCTGGGCTCTTTATAAAAGTAATGCTAGACAACTAAGTCCTGGTGGATGGGCCACAGTGGCTCAGCAGGCAGAGTTCTTGCCTGGCATGCCAGAGACCCAGGTTCAATTATTGGTGCCTGCCCATGAAAAAAAAAAAAACAAAAAAAAACTAAGTCCTGGCCCTTCTTTTCCGTGACTCTGTCACCATGCGTGTGTAAGTCGGTCATGCACTGATCTCCTGGTGGGTGTGGGGGCAGAGGGCTCTGGTTACAGGGCCCCTGAAGGCAGTTTAGACAGGACTGGCTCAGCCTCGGCTCCAGCACACGTGGAGCCACCTCAAGAAAGTTGCAGGATGTCTCTGAGCCTTGGTTTGCCACCAGGCTGTACAACAGTCCCCATTGCGAGAGGTGTTGGGTGGGTTGAGTGATTATATGTAAACGTGAGAAGAATCTATGAATCAGTAAAGCACCCATGAGTTCTCTCTCACTGGCTGAATAGTTGGTTTGTATTCTACATATATACCTTCCTGTATATAAAAGGCTGGTTGATGGCCCTCCTGGAAATGGAAAAGGGAACTGTGGAAAGAGTGCAAATATATGATTGCAGGACTCAGTTTTGAATTGGGTTTTGGAATGATGAACTGGTCCTGTAATGGAGCTTCTAAATTTGGAGACAACACACACTGCTGGAACATATTGCAAATGTAGAACTGTCACTACTTCATATAGGATAACAAGGAAGGGAACTTCATGGAGGAGTTGGAGGGCCCCCACTTTTCAGATGAGGGAACTGAAGCCAAGCGTCATGCTGGCTGGAAGGCTGTTGTTCTACAGCAACATTGACTGTAGAAGAGAGTGCAGGACTTACTAAGGTCCTTCAAGGATACCAGTGAAGCTCTGTCCTGATGGAAAATGGTAAATAGTTCCTCTCTCGATTTATGTACCATATCAAAATACATAAAACCATGAGTCATTCAGATGGATGAAGTTTCTCTAGTTCCTCTGTCTTAGTTTGAGTTCCTTCAGGAGCAGTGCCTGAGATGAAGATTTGAGAGCATGTCGTTTATTTGGGTGATGATCCTGAGAGTAGAGGAAGGAAGCTGAGAAAGAGAGTATTACCAAGCAGGTTACCATGGCATGGGCAATTTGGTAATCCCACTGGGGAACTCCAGGAGACAATGCTGAACACAACTCAAGGCTAAACCAACAGAGGGCAAGAGAGCTCGGGCATTTTATCCAAGTCCAGCACTGGCTGAAGGCTACTTCCAGGGACTATAACACCCTAGATTCCGGCTTGCCCTGTGCAACACCTGGACACACTTCCCAAGTTGGGGAAGTCCTCAAGCAAAGAGACATAGGTGCTTATAATAAATTAACTTAGAGCAGAAGGCATGCATCAGAACCACCTGGAGGGTTTGTTCAACCACAGATCTCCAGGGCCCCACTTCAGCTCTACTGAGTCAAAACAGCTGGGGGTAGGGCCTGAGCATTTGTATTTCAAATAAATTGCAAGGTGCTGCTTGCACTGCTGGTTGGGAGTCCACACTTGGAGAACAACAGTTGCATGCCCTCACCTGTCTCTTACTGACAGTTGTGCTCCCTCTAATTTATGATGATGTTTGCATCACACTTTATGTCATGTATCCCAGGGGCCATGCTGTGAACTTAAAAGTGGAAGATTAATAAGCATTTATAACTCTATGCGATCATTGCTGGCAGATCAAATGCCATCTGCCAACCACGATTTATTTATAATGGGGTTTATAAATATTTATAAGTTTGCAAGCAACAAATGCAGTTTTAAAACTGGTGCATTTTATAACCACCAGAAAAATTACAACTTTATACCAGGACTTGTGAATGTCAATTGCATATGTGTGTGTATATTTATATATATATATATATACACACACATCTATGCATACATTTATTAAAATGGACATGCATCACTTTTTGTGCATACATATGTAGATTGTCTGGGTGTCTGCCTCTTGGGACTTCTCATTGGGATTTGGTTTTTTAATTAACATGGACAACTAGAAAATGGAACACATCTCAAGAGTTTGGAGAGCGATTGTGTCCTGGCATTTGTAGACTCTACAGGACCTGGGAGATAAGATGTAGGAGCCGCTGTGGGATATTATAGAGGGTTGTGAGGGAAGAGAAGCCAGAGGGGAAAGACAAAGGAAAGAAGAGGACAAGAGGACAGATGTAGGATAAGAGGTGGCTGGTCACAGCATCCAGGCTTTGCCAACCGTGCTTCCTCTTAACCTCATTTATGCATGAGTTCACTGACTCAGCAAGTGTTCACTGAGAAACTAACTAATGGGTAGCCAGTATGTGGTGTACAGGATAGAGAAACGAGGCCACATGGCATCTGCCTGTCTGAGTTTATACTCTAGCAAGAAGTAAAAATGCGCACGAGGGTGCTGGAGTGTGTTAAGTGTTTCAATGGTGGTGCATCCAAGTTCAAAGGATCCTGGAGGACGAACTCCCAAGTTGGCCTGGGAATCTGCAATGGCTTTGCCAAGTGGGTGGCAGATGCTCCATGTTAGAAGAGGTAGATGCAGGTCATAGACACCACTGTGAATGAAGGAATTGCCAATGTTAGGAGACGGATGCTAGAGGAGAGGGGAGCCACACTCAGCATCACTTCCTTCCCCCTTCCTCCTTCCAGAGATGCTCTAATAGAATCCTGAGACTCTAAATACACAGGGCTCCTTTCAACAGAAGCTGCGAGAGCCAGACTCATTAAAGCAAGCAGCTGATGTGAAATCCCATACAACTTAAGTTGCAATTTTGTTGTTTCACTTTAAAATGCTGAAGGTAGAAAAATATGCAATTAGGGCATAAATGCTGTGGTCCTTAGCTTTTGAGGTTACTTATTATGCTCATCTAGGAAGTTTTATTGTTTTGTTTTGTTTTTCACCATATCCACAATTTCTAACCATCAAAATCGAGCAGCAAATGAATGGGCAAATCTATCTCTGAACCTTGAATTATTATTATTTTTTTGGTAACAACTATATGTTGGCTGCAAGTAGAATGTTCTCTGTTCACTTGAATTTTGAATATAACTCATTTCAGAATAAATATTGTACAATTAAGAAAATGAACGTTTCTTTGTATTCAGAATTAAACATTTGGTGTTTAAATCCAAGGATTAGAAGATGATGCCATGTAAATTTTACGTGTAATAATAAGATATTTATGACTTTTTAAAATGCATTTGGATGGTAATTTCTGCATATTGATAAATGAATATTTGAAAATATTTTAAGGTTTTTCCTGTTAGTTTTTTTTTGAAACAAAAAAGAATTATTGTAAGGGTCTCTACGTCTTGGTTTATCGTCAGTTCACCACTTTCTACTTTGATACTGGAAGGGAATTGGCTTTTGGGACATCTCTGAGGAGTGGAAATACAAAACAAATTAGCAATTTTGGATGAAAAATGATTAAAACCTACGCTATTTGGCCATTTTAGAGATCTGACAATACAACTGGTGAGAATTGGCTTAAATTCTCTTCTCACCTTTAAAGAATCCATTTCTCTCCTTCAGGGAATGTGTGTTTTCCAATTACTGTCCCTTCACGATGGTCAAGTGGAGGGACCTGCATAGCATTCCCAGGTGTCACCCCTGTATGTGAGGAGCAGACACGCCTTTAGGTGATACTGTACTTCTCCTTATAATTGGCTATTGGAAATGTGCCTTTATTATCGGAATAATGGTGTGTGCATTTCTGATTATGTAGCAACCCTTTGGAGATGACTTAGCTACTAATAAAAACATTTGGGTGTTGAGGTTTTGCACTTGTAGATACCACTTTAAAGCATGGAATTGATAATTTAATCATAAGTTTTCTATGAAGTATACACCTTGTTGCACTTCCATGAAAGGCGTAATGACCATGGCTCAAAGGTTTGGAAGAAACAATTGTTTTCTAAAGTGTTTAACCGTGTAAGTGACTGTGGCTGTAAGTCTGTTGGCAATAAAGAATATTGTGAAAAGTCTCTTTCATTTGAATGAGAGATCTTGCGCGGTCTTGCAGAAGAGGCGCAGTTTGGAGAGGGGTTGAGAGAACTTTTGCAGAGAAAGTCAATCTTCTCAGTTATTCCCCAAGAAAGCTCCCTCAAAAATGGATCATGATGAAGACTTGCAGAATATGGAGCCTTGGCAGAAGCCTCCGTTCGAGGGGATTTATGTTAAATTACATGATTCATCTCCCGCTCGGCTCTTGGGCAGAGTCACAAGTGGACAGATGGGCAAGAAGGTTGTGTTGGCAGAATTCTTCATGGGTTGCAGTGTTACACTGAACACCGGCCTCTTCTTCATGTAGAACACAGGAAGATGAGGCAAATGCTTACCATGTGCAAAGAAGAAAGCCCGGGTAGAAGGGTCATTCTGACCCATTCTGTCCTGGTCAACCACGTATACAAAAAAAATCCCAGCAATGGAACAGAACCAAATGCCTCATCTCTTTTGGCTGCACTTTTATTGCCATGACTCTTAAATTTTCCTCCTTATCAAAAGAGCAACTCAATGAGCTTCTTCAACAGTAAGCTCTGACGAAATCTGCACACAGCATCCCCGATAGACCAAAGCGTCAATGAAATACCATCCATGATAGTGGGGAAATTTAGAGGGACAAAGGTTATTTGGGTTCTGAAAGTGGGTTAGTTCCTGAAATACTGAGACGCACCAGTCCCAGACAAGGCTGCCAAAAATGCACACTAGTGGTGGCCCCAGAGATAACAACCCCACAGCAAGAACTCCCAAGAACAGGTTTCTACAAAGGCTATTCTGCTCTGTTTTTTGTTTTTGTTTTTTAACAAACACAGATTGGAAATAGTAAAGGTTGCTAAGTGAAATGGGAGTAGGATTTAATGCATATGTTCTCTGTGGTGTCTATGACCACCTCTTGCCAAACTTTATGGTTATGACTCAGAGACACTCAACTTGTTAGGAAGGTACATATTGGTACCAGAGTTGATTTTTTTTCTACATACATCAAATGAACACAGCTACCTTTTAGATGTATTTTTAATTCGGATGGCTTGTGTTATCTCAGAGGTCCTACATCATCCATGCACAATACTCCTAGTGGGAACAATGGCTGGGGGCTCCCTGGAAGAGTCCATGGATGAGAACCGGCACACTTAGATATTGGGGAAGATGAGCTTATGATGCAAAGTGGTATTAATATTAACTCAAGAGATCCAGCCCCAAAGCAGCTCATTTATGTCAAAATGATATAAATCAAATTCTGAAGACATTTCTTTACTTAACTGAAGACATGATACCAAACATTTTTGGCTCACAGATGCATTTGTTGTTTTTGTTTTCTTATGCCAGGAACTTACTACTTTGTTTTCTATTTTGCAATTTGGCAAGAGAGCAAACTACTTTCCAGTGACAGAGAGAAAGCAACAAAAAGTGTTCCACCATTGATAATCTCTTTTAAAACAGGCTTTATCTCATCTGTAACAAGAATTAGGAGAGTCCTTGGTCAGTACACAGATATTAACAAACATCCAAGGAAATATTTCTCAAGAAGAGCAACTTCCATCAGTAACAGGAGTCAGTTTCTCTTTGAAAAAGTTATCACTGTATTAAGACTTTTATTTTATTTAGTCTTTACTTTGGCAAAATTCTCCCTGACACCAAAATTCTAGGGGGCTCTGATGAGAGGTTTGCTTGAGTAAGAATCCTTTTGAAGGTGGTTTGTTTTTGTTCTAGTTTACAAAGAGTTCAAAACATCACCTATGCACTTGCAAGAGCCCTACAAATGTGTGTGCTTTTCTTTTCATCTATTCTGTACTGCATGTAGAATCCCTGGGGATGGTATATACAAAAATGCCTTCTAAGTAATCCCTATATTAGATCAACAGAGCAGTACAGGATCAACCTAAGTTGAAAAGTAAAATTACAGTATCATGTACATATTGTTAAAATACACCTCCTCTGAAGACTGCATAAACTGCAGGTGATATTTTCTAACCTGACAAACTTCTCTTTCTAATAACCACCATGTCAGCTTCCAGGGAAGCTGCTGGACTGCTTACAGCCCCCAGCTATGCAGCTGTGACCACATGGGCAGTTACTGTCCTGGTGCTTTTCTAACTGAGCACCAATCTCCATGTTGGATCAAGTGCTGTCTTAGAAATCACTCCTAATTAAACAGAGAATTTTCATTACATTAAATAGACCCCAGTTTCTGGCAACTGGGAAAGGTGAAACAGATGAGTGGTCTGCACCCCAGCTTCAGTGTTGTGGGCTCTTGGTGGTTCTGGTGACACAGGCTTCACACTGGCTCACGTCTTTGTGATTTGGAGAATCCCCCAAATAATCACACATATCGGCCACTGGATCTGCTTAAAACTACATCTGGAATCTGTGACTGAAGAGAAGAGCAGGCTCAACTTAGGAGGACCTGAGCCCATAGAACTAATCCGTCCTCTCCAGGATCCTTCTGATTTAGACCTTACAAGTGAAGTCCCTTCTCAGGATGGTTGTGGGCCAGACCCACCCATCTGGGACCAGCAGTGGACAAACCCTTTTGGTGAACCTGGACCTTAAGAATTTGCTTCACCTTTGTCTTCATGTCACCCGAGGAGCCTGGGACGAAGACATCCCTCAATTCACAGCTATATTCTTATGCCTCTTTGTCTGGTCAGAACATATTTGTATAAACTGTTGTATAATTGCATGATATGTGGCTACATTATGTAAGTACCATACAACAAACACCCAAAACACAAATACTATGTACCATAAAAATGTACAAATAAACAAGTATCCATTTTAAGCACAATAAATGTAGTGTAGAGTTATCAAAACATCATCCGGAGGCGCACTGAGAAATACATTGTGCGTTGGTGACACAGGACCTTCCCTCTTCGTGAACCACAGAGGGAAAGAAAGGCAGGTGAGAGTCAGCCTAAGGTGGTGGATGACGTCAGCAGCTTATTATAGTCAGGAAACTCCAGAGCTTGATGCAGACAAGGCACGCTGACTACACTGAGACGGGCTGGCAATTCCTTGGGCTCTGCTCCTTAAGAGATGCTCACACTGGGAAGGCCATCCAACCCAGTGGCCACTCTCGAAGCCCCCACGTGGAAGTGACGCACGCAAGAGAGAAGAACATGAAGCAAAAACTGGCTGCCACGTCCCCCCGTAGTTTCACTGCATGGGGATGTCAGGATGCTCACTTTGCTCCTCCTAGCCAGTGTCCTCACTTGCAGAGGATCCCGTTCTGCAGGGTTTTGCTTTTGTCGATTATGCAGGACGAGGTGAGCATTTGGGGGAGGTCTTCCTTGATCTTTGGGGAATGGCTGCTGTGGTTGCTGCTGCTCGATTTGCTTCTGCTGGGGTCGAGAGCCGGCTGGGCAGGCGAGGCACGGGCGCCCTTGCCCCTGACCAGGCAGGTGCAGACCAGGCGGAAGAAGGCACGGCGCATCTCCTTGCTGGCCAGCGTGTAGATGATGGGGTTCATGGCGGAGTTGAGCACCGCCAGCACGATGAACCACTGGGCTTCGAACAGGACGGCGCATTCCTTGACCTTGCACGCCACGTCAATGAGGAAGAGGATGAAGAGTGGGGACCAGCAGGCAATGAACACGCTCACGACGATGACCACCGTCCGCAGCAGGGCCATGGACCGCTCCGAGTTGTTGTGATTAGCCACGTTGCGGCTGCTGGACTTTACCAGGAAATAGATGCGTGCGTAGAGGATGACGATGGTCACCAAAATAGCTATGAAGATGCTGATGCAAAACGCGATGTACTTCTTGGAATACAGAGGCAAGATGGTGGAGCAATCGGGGAGATTGTAGAGGCAGTTCCAGCCCAGGATGGGTAAGGCGCCCAGGGAAATCGCAATGAGCCAGCACATCCCGATGAGAAGGAAGACGCGGTGCTTCTTGTTGGCGTCGTAAGGCCTCATTTTGATCATCGTCAGGTGTCTCTCAATAGCAATGGCCAGTAAGCTGCAGGTGGATGCCCCGAGAGCCACAAACATACTGCCTTCCCGTATAAACCAGACCGTTGGGGACAGGCTTAACGTCTTCTTGCCGGACATCAAGATGTTGACCTTGTAAGCTATGCCGGCCAGCAGGTCGCAGAGAGCCAGGTTGCCGATGAAAAAGTACATGCGGTTGTGAAATTTATTGTTTTTCCAGATGGCGATCAAAACCATCAGGTTCTCCAAGACAATGAAACTGCAGATGATCAAGAACAACACTGTGGTGAGTGGGCTGCCCTCAGAGGTGTCCTTCAGCCTGCCCGCCAGCTTGCCCACGTAGTTGTAATGCTCGTGCAGCGTCTCATTCCCCTGGGAGGGCTTATCTTGGGGTGTGAGGACAGTGGCCATCCCCGGCATTCACAGACGCCTAGTGCCAAAAGCCACCAGAGGGAGCTCTAGAAACATCCTCCGAGGCACTCCTTCCGAGGAAAGGCGAGGAACGAGTTTGATTTGCACATCAAACTCTGGCAGGGACGTGGAAGACAGGCTCCTGCAAAAAAGAAAAAGACAGTGGACGCCCATGGATAGACTGCACAGCACCGAGAGACTATTAACAAGGAAGCTGGAGAAAGACATAAACATACTGAAGCATTTGGTCGCGTAAAGACTACAGAGTGGTTTTTAAATACATTCCAGATCTGTAGAACATTGGGGGAAGCCATGAACAATAATTTGGTGTCTGCTGTGGCCGGGCTGGGAAATCCAATATCTGAGCGGCAAGATCATTGAATCATGTAATGAAACGCTCACCAATGAACCCTCCAGCTACCCCTACAGGAGCTGGAACACCATTATACTTAGTTACTATGAGAGAAACCGAGGATTTTCTCAGTACAAAAGGAAAAAAAAAAATAGAATGGAATCGGGAATGATGCTCACTTCACTTCGGAGACCTCACTGATCCTCCCTGATGAGTTCTGGGGCGACACCGTGGGAAGCTCCCACGCTTTCCAGACAGCCTGCCCCGGAACTGGCGCCAGAGTCAGAAAACAGGTTGTGATGGACTGAAGGTCTGCCTGGGGCCTGACCACACAGCTCAGGATCAAAGAAACACCCACCGCCCTAGTCAGCAGTTGTATCTGAAACCGGGTGAGGAAAGGAATAGAAACATCTCAACATGGAATCAATTCCTGTTGAGGTTAAAGGAAGAAAGGGGAAGCAGTGACAATCAAATGGGCTTCAAGTGTGCCTTAAAAAAATTCAGGGGCCTGACAAACGCGGCAGAATGTTAAAAGTTGGTGGAGCTGGGGATATGGGTGGGGGTTATGTTGGAGTTCTCTGTGTGGGTTTTATATTAGTTTTGCAACTGTACTGTAAATTTGAAATTCATTCAAAATACATTTAAGAATGAAGAAAATTCAGGTGCCTGAATAGTAGATATAATGTCTAATTCCCCAATCTGAAACCAATGCATCTCAGTTGAAAGAATCAATAAATTTGATTCCAAAATAAATTTGGAAGCAGCAGTGAGATGGTGAAGGTAGTGATACAAAAATCCAGCCCGGATGGTCCCAGAATTTTAACCCTTCACACCCCCGACCCTGAATACTTAATGCCTCCTCTAAATCCCACCCACGCAGGGCTAATAGGTATCTGCTTCATGCAGTGTTGATTTTGAAGTAGAGGCAATTATCATGCCAGGAGTTGTTTTCAGTGGACTCGTTTATTTTAAATTAAATTGATTTGAATATTTAAATATCCAATTAAGATCAAATGAGGTTGATTTCCAACAGCCTAGGCTGTGCATTAGGTGAAGATTTTTTACTTTCCTCAACCCTAAATTTGACTCAGAGACAAATGGACTACTCTTTAATGCAATGGGGCTCAACATTTTGGGGCGTGATAGAATTCGAAGGTCTCATCCACCCATCAAGCTCATTCCCAGGTATGGAGAAAGGCCCACAGGGGGCCTCTGTCCCGTGAAGGACTGGGAGTTCTATGTGGCAGCTGGATTGTAGGTGTGAGATGCAGAGCAAGTTGCAAATGGGTTTCCCACTGGTGTGAACCTCCTGGGTAAATGCTCCCTGCCACTCCAGGGTGGCTGGTCCTGGGGCCCTGCAGGTGCTATCGTAGCCCTCCTCTCCCCTTTGATCAGTTTGGGCATCTTGGATTTTCTGACCCCTGGAAAAAATGGCCCCACTGTTTCTTTGCAGAAATTTCTTCCATTGTCATGGAACTTCGATGAGTCAGTTGCACAGAAACCACCACATGGGCTCCAGCTTCTGAGCCGAAACCATCCCTCTGCCCTCCAGACCCTCCCTAGCCCCTAGGTGAGTGCTGCCTGCGGCTACTGAGGACTTGGAAAATCCAGGTCAAGTTCAATGCCAAGTGCTGGGAGAAAGCTTTATTCTTTGGCCAACACCCTCTCCCAAGTCTCAGAAAGAAAAACAAACAAGTTTTGAGGCTGGGCTAATGATAAAGGAATGCAACTATCTCCCCCTTTCCTGGATGAACCCATACCAGGCAGTGTAGGACCCTGGGGCCTGCCTCCCCTGACCACTGCACTTCCAAGCCAAGAGGCACCTCCTCATCCCCAGGGGCCCAACACCCGATAGGGAAGACCGTTGTCCCAATAGCCTGAGGCTCCAAAAGAGGATGACTGGGTTTTGTCTGATGGACAGACTCAGGCGGCTCCTTTTTCATCCTCTCCTGTCAACTCTTGTCCCTCCTAATTTTTATCTGTATCTTGTCCACCCTTGAAACTGCAAGTCAAATTCAACCTTGCTTGGTAACTTTTCTGGAATCAGCACAGCCATCCGTGACTTTTCTCTGCTGCTGTATAGAATTTATTTAAAAACAAACTGCAAGCTGTCTTTCTAAGAATAGAAATAATAACAGCAGCTGATATTTTCTGAGCACTTATACATGCCAATTATCATGGCAGACAATTCACCTGGAGTATTTTATTTAATCCTTGCAGCAACACTGAGTTTGCATTATAATCATTGCTATTAATAATAATAATCATTATTACTAGGAGGAGGGGTTTGAGGAACTGGTCCCATCTCCCACAGTTAGCGACGACGGAACTGATCCTATAGCTCAGATCTTTGTTCCCAGTCATGCAGAGTCCCGCCTCCCCCATCAGGCTGGCACCTCTCGGGGGCAGAGACCCCATCTTTCACAGCACCTTGTACCCTGATAGGTGCCCAATAAATGCCTGTGCTGTTTAGCATCTGCCCAGCTATTTCTTTCTTTCTTTATCTGTCAGCAGTGACTGGAGGTCTTCTATCTCCATCGACTGTGCTTGGCTGGAATTCTATCCCACGGCGGGTTCTGCCCATGTCCCGCCTCCACCCACCTCTCCATGCCACACATGATGAGCACTTCAGGCCCCCACCCCCAGTTATTTTTACGAGCCCTTCTAACACCAGCACCACCCTCAACACCAGCTGGCTGAACAGCGTTCTGCTTTTCTGCACATTGGACAGCTGCGTGAACTGCACCGAGTGTTTGCTCCTCAGGAGAAGTGGCACGGACAAAAAGAAACACGTGTGGCTCCACCTGAAAAGTTTTAAGCAAATAGTGCTGGGTGCCAGTTCCGTGAGGGCTTCTTATTTCCTCAGTGGCAGGATGTGCCGGGCGGGAGTCACTGTACTCCAGGAACGGAGGAAATGGCCGAGGCTCTGGCTGGAGTGAGAGACCTTGGAGCTCCTGCACCGGGCGAGGCAGCCTGGGGTCCTGTCCCGTGGCTGCCCCTCTCGTTCCATGACGTCACTGTGCTTAGTTTATCTAAAAATGTCCCTTGGCTATCTGCCACATCATTAGGGGATTTCTGCCTCAGGAACCGATGATGGCAAAGTCTGTGGTTAACCAGGGTGCATTACGCTAGCGACTGAGGTAGCTCTGGGATAGTCCAGATTATGAAAATAGACGAGTGCCTCCTAAAAGGACAAAGGAGGTGGAAGTGTTCCTGGATTCCAGCCTGAGCTGGGGAAGGACGCTTTGAGCATCAGCTGAAAGCCGGGAGACCTGGAATTACAGAATGTAGGAAGACCACCTACTCTACTTCTCCTCCCCATCCCCACGGTGCCTCCATTTGATCTACTTCGTGATTCCTTCTTAATATTCTCCCAATTTTATATTTCGCCAACAGCATGGCTAGAGTGGAAACAAGTCCCTTTAAAATGGCTGGATTTGGATTTGCTCTCAGAAGTGAAAAGCCCATAGAACAGGCCAAATGGTTCCATTCTACAGCCTCCCTGTCTCTTTTTTTTAATTCCTGCATATGTAGAGGTTTCATAAAACTGAGCAGAGCAGAAAACAAGCAAATATAACTGAAATAAATAATCTGCAATAAAGCAACCATAATAAAGACGGTATAAAATATGCCAGACACGCATCAAAGCCAGGAGTTTTGAGAGCAAACATAATTTTTCCATTAGTGCTTTGGTTTAGCATTTTCCTTAATAAAGTATCCATCACTCAAGGAGTCTATTTCTCAGAACACTTTTTGTTAAATACTCTTCATCTTGCACCACTGAAAGGTAGATTTGGGCTCTCTTTGAACTATGCTTGTGTCTGAGCATTACTGGGCAAGTCAAAAGCATCTCATGGGCCAGGAGACCACGTTTCCCCTCCACTCTTGAGGGGTAGCAGCCACACACCCCGAGTTTGGCAGAAGACAGTGCCAGTGCTCCTCTTACTTCCCATTCCATCTGTAAGCCCTGCTCAAGACAGGTGTGGGGGTACAGTGGGGGGCCAGTCCCTAGGGAGCAGCCTTCTTTGGAGCAACCGCTTCACTGTAGAAGTGCTGGGGTACCACAGAGATGTAAGATAACTAGCAGCAGGGCATGGTAATGTTCCAAAAACCTGGATACCTTCATGAGACCAGCACCCAGAAAAGCTGCTGGAAAAGACCAGCTCCAGCAGACTTTCTGATGCCCCCTTCTAGTCACTGCCTGCCCCAAACAGTAACCAACTGTCTGGACACCCAGAACCCTAGAAGAGCTTGGCCTGTGTCTGACCTTCATATAACTGGCATGCGATCATATCTGGCAACTTTCTCTCAAGAGGGTGGGCTGATGAGGGTTGAGTGTAGAGTTACATGCAGATGTCAAGAATTCATCCTCAGTGCTCTTGTCGTATGGCTACACCAACGTCTGCCATGCTTCTGTTTGTGTGCAGGGGTTAGATGTAGTACTGCTAGGACAGGTTGAGGACAGTTTTGGTGAACATGTGCCTGCACGCATTTCTATGGGGCTGTCCCCAATTTGTGAGTGGAGTGTTGGTTTATAGTGTGGGTGGCCTTCAGGGGTGATGAGAGCTTGCTGCATCACCTTCCCTGAGAATGGGTACTGGGAGGGGTGTCTGTGAAAGTTCTAAGTTTCCACCTCCCTGCGTCCTGCAAAAGTCTCAGTATGTGAGGAGTGGGGGAGCAGCCCATAGAGGGCAAGATTTACATGCTATAACACTTATATTTTGCTTTATTTAAAAATACAAATATACAAATATCTGTAGTTGCCAGTGATTATTTGTTTGCTTTTATGTTGTTAAAGTTTGTTGCTGCTCTATTTCCATGTGAACACTTAAAAATAAAAGCCCAATGCTGAGAAATGTGGCTATGTGTTGACTAGTTCTACATGTATTCAGAAAGCTGAGGCATCTTATAGAAGATCCAAGAATAATGAAAATCTCCAAGATGGCCTTTCTCATTAACAGCCATCTTTGAACAGAAAAAGATTCCAATCGTGAACTGCCAACCTGAATAGATTCTCACTTGTAAGGTCATTAGTACAAAGCACTCACTTCCAAGTGCTTAACAAGAAGCATCGCCCTGACAACCAGGGAAGACCTATCCTTTTCACCCTGCCCTGCTATGGCCTTAAATGTTTTATTGTTTGCATCCTCAGTTATTTCATATTTAATGCCCATATTTGAACTTTCCTTGTTTCTATTCAATAAAGACTGGGCAATGTAAGAGCTTTTCACAGCATCCTCATTAAGGTGGCACTGCTGAACCCAACCTCAGAACATTCTAACACCAACCCTTCTGCTTTTTGCTGGGAAGGAGTAAGAGGCCTTCTGAAGATAAGTGCACTGGGTATGAGCCCAAGTTAGACCCAGGCCGAAGTCCATGAAGCTTACCTTTCCCTCCATTCCACTGAGAGCAGTGAGCCTGGAAGGGGTAGGGGGAGGTCAGATGGATTCCAGATGTGCTTTTTACTCTACAAATTCACTTTCTCTACGCATGTCAACTTAAAAAATAAACAAACTATAAAAAGAAGGAAAAGAAAAAAAAATTAAAGGAATTTCCTCCAAACCTGGTCTCTTTCTCTCTCTCTCTCTTTAGTGGCATAAAAGAGAAGCACAATAAGATAGAGAGAAAAGTCTCCTGGTCAAATGTAGGATGCTATATGTATATATATATATTTTTATATAGGATGCCATCTTTTTAAAAGGCATGCTCTCCCAGTGAAATAAAATAGCTCCTCATCCAAAATAAATTAAAACACCAAGCATTTGCCAATGCTCGTAAAGTTCTTGGAAAGCAAAAAGTTTTTTCTCCTTAGAAAGTAAATAATGAGTTGGCAATTCTACGACTTCAGCAAAATCATTTACTTATGCATGCTTTCTCCTGCTCCCGATTTTTTAGGTATTTTAAGAGCTAGTTCATTGTAAGATGCTTATATTGCACACTGAAGAATCTCACACGTTGGAGACTGATCTTGGAGCATTTCTGGAATGCACCCAGTGAAATAACACCAATTTTACATAAATCAGGTAAAGAGTTGACATGATTCCCTCCTTTTCTTCAACAGAGCATGGAAGTAAACTGGACCCCCAGGTCAGACTTCCTGTTTCCAAATGGCTTTTCTACAAGTCATTATCTTTGGCAAACATGACTCTGATGTTAATGTGAATCTGGGAACAGTCCCCAGAAACCCCAGATATTCAAGTTCTGTGTCACAGAAACACTTGGGTACGTGCCCCCAAACGTCTGCCTTAGGGAATGTTCTCCTGGGTGTCAGGCTTGTCCAGTGGAAGGCAATTGCTCTTGGTACTAGAAAACTTCCATGACATCCTTTGTTTCTCAGCCAGCTTTTTTCAACTGCTTCTACTCTGCTTGTTCTTATCAAGAGCACAGAATTGAATTCTTATCCAGACTTCAACAGGCCAAATAGAAACACATGCAAGTGAGCTACGCAAGGCATCTAAAGAACATGCAAACAAGAGGTATCCTGCCTAAGCAGGGTCTAATTGGGTGGTCCCTTCCATCCTCTCTGGAAAGTAATTGTCTTATTCAACGGCACCACACCTGTGCCAAGAGTTGCATCTTACACATGTTATATGCATCATTTGAAGTCCCCATGGTGGTGTCTGTCTTTTGAATGTAGATGGGAGGAAATGAGGCTTGCGGTAGGATGGAGAGTGTTTTGTCCTTAGTCACAGGGCTTGAAGGAGACTGTGCTGGCTGGGCGTCCATATCATTTGGATCCTAGCACTGCACAGTGGAGATAAGCTTTCAGGAAGGCTACAACCTTTCGACTTGCTGTTTACCTACAGGATGGCAAGAACTTTGCCAGCATTCTTTTAGCACCGAATCATTTCTAGCTATTCTGCTAGCACAAAGTTGGAATGCTAATCTGGGGGCTTTGACTGTCTAATGTCCGGGCTGAAATATTTGGAAAATTTTGAAGCCAGGATAAATGGAGCCTCATCTTCAGGCTGAGAGTTATCTCCTGGCTCAGGAATTTCACTCTGGCCCCTAAACATGCTGACCTGGCACCAGGTTCACTTGTTGAAAAGTGAAAAAATCCACTCACTGGGTACCACTTTCTCCATTGAACTATTTTTTTTCCCCACCGATTTAAGAGACCATCACCTTGTCTCTTGTAGACACAGCTTCAATTCTTCAAAAACAGAAATCAAATAAACATGCCAACTTTATGACCCGGAATGTAACAGCGGCTATAACTGAAATGTGTTATTAACTGAAACATGATATGATTCCACTCAGTATATTCTTTTTTTTTCTCAACATCATATTATCTCCAAACACCACTGTAAGATCCCCTAATTCGACAGGATATGTATGGCAAAGGAAAGGCTCCAAAATTAATAAGAAAGAATTTATGAAGCCAAAAGTGAAAGCATAGAAGGGCCCCCCTAACTCACAGTCCCATGGATTTGGCTAACATAAATGGGTTGCCTAAGAGAGGCTCACCAACTTTGTCAGGGTCTGGTCACAATCCAAAGTCCTGGCATAAGAAAAAGAGGGCTCTACAGTAGGGCAACTCCAAGATTTTCAAGAGGATGTGATGCTCACATTCTCAATTTTTCTGTAATAAAATAAATATACAGATCCTATAGAAATCAAGGCATTTTTAGGAAGATGGAAGAGATACCATAGAATCAAATTAGCATCATAATTTCCAGAATGAGAAAAATCATTGCCTTGAAATGATTGTCTTGAAAAATGAGGTCATTAGTCCCAAACCTAAAATAACTTCTGTAGGAAATGGAAATCATGCATCCTTTTATGGTAGAAAATTAGCATGGTCACACCCTTAAAGAAATTCAAGGGTATAAAGAAGGAAATGGCATTTTTTCATAGATGAAAATGGGTTGAGAAATTATTTCTTCTGTATCTTGGGCAGGGGGCTCTTTAGCTTACTTTGCCTTTTAGATCTCCGGTGTCAGGGAATGGGAGTGACCAGTTGGCCCAGTGTGAACATCTGCTAACTAAGAAAACCTAATGGTTCTTCCATGACACCCAGATTATTCATCCTTAGAATTGAACTCTGCATCACTTATAGAAGTAACTATAACAGCTCTGCACATTTCCTCTGATCCCTGAGTACAACACATAGAGACACACAAAGACACACCAGCACCGCCACCACCAGCAGCAGACAGGGCCACAGCTGTACTTCATACATACATAACCCTGCCCTCATGCTTTCTAGGAATTACATTTTTCTTAACCACACTTGCAAAATTTCCACTTATGAAGAAAAGAATATTGAAAAGATGAATTATGAACATGTGATTAAATATACCCATTGCGCTGTCTGATGTCCAGGCTTTGGAAAGACTGGTAACTGGAGGGGCTGAGTTACAGTTAGGGGCGGGTGCTATGTATAGAGTGGACCTTCTGTTTTAAAATAAGCACTCAGAAGAACTTGTGCTCATGCTCTTACCTTTTCTTTTTCTTAATGTTCAAACTAAATTGCATTCCTTTAAACAATCCAATGCCAAGTCCCTCTCTTATATTTAAATGTAAAAACAGCGCAAATAAATATGCCATCGGGAGTGTCCAACGCTAGTAAGCAGGCAAACGAGATAGAAACCATGTGGAGGCTGGGCTGCAGCACAGTGACCGCATAGCAGCAGAGAAGGACTAATTCTGCCCCCTCTCTCAGCTTTGTCTCAGTTGTGAACGCGCAACCCAGTGCTTTTCCGTGGGAAGTTCATTACTGGATTCCGAGACTTTATCTTCCAGACTCGGATTCTGGCAGTCCTAATTGCGTTGTTTGAAAAATAAATGGGAAAGTGGAATTTTGTGGCGACTATAATTAAAAGGAATGATTTTCCCAGGCGAACGACCACAACCGCGACCCCCGCCCCCACAGCGTCTCCAGGCCCTCTTCCCAGGTCGGCTCCTAACTTTCAATTGTTCAAGGAAAACGTCGGATGGAACTTCCACATGGAAGAGCCACCTCTCCCTTTCATTCAGGGCGCCAAAATCTCTCTGGCTTTAAATGCTGTAGTTGCAAGTAAAAGGGATCATTCCCTTGTCGTGGCAGGGCCCGTGGGATGGGGGAAGGGGCCGATGCTGAAGCGGTGCGCTCCGGCAGGCGCGGCGCGCTCCAGCCGCCCAGGTCCCTGTCCCGCCCCGGAACGGAGGGTTTTGTCATTAAGGCGGGCCCGGTTGGCCCCCATCTCGCCCCACTTTGTCCAGCCCACTTCCCCCCGGCCGGCTCACCTCCATCTGGGAAGGGCGCTTTGGCCATCGCCATCCTGGTGGGTGGCTCACAACGGTGCCCGGGACGCCCCTTCCTCCGTTCAGGTGCGAGCTGGGCTGGGGAAGACCGGGCAGTCCCGGGGCTCGGAAGGTTGTGCGTGGCCCTGGGGTTCTCGCTCAAACTCGCCAGCCGCACAGCTCCAGCCACCGCGCTCGGCGCCGCGTCCCCGTCGCGTGTCGCGGGACCAGCCACTGCCCGAGCGAGCCCAAGCGCAAACTTTTCCAGCGGCCCGCCGGGGCGGGGCCACTAGCGGCTGCAGCCCCGCCTCCCGCCCCGGGGACCCGCCCCCCGCGCCCCTCCTGCCCCCCGCCCCCGCGGCCATCTGTCTCTGCTCTCTTCCCTGCTCCTGTGCGCCGGGGTCTGCAGGCTGCGCCGTGCCGGGCTTGGGCGACCTTCGCGCCACGCTGCCGCTCCGCCACCCACCCCCGTCCCCAAACCCTGTCACAGTTCCCTTGGGAGTCCCCGCCCCGGTCTGCGCCCCGGTGGGGGCCTTCCTCCTCCTCCTCTTCCTCCTCCGTGGCCGGCCTCCACATCCTGCCCCCACCAGGCCTGCCTCCGGGGTGCAGTCCTTGGGTCCCCGAAGACCCAGCGGTGGGCGAGTTCGGAACCGGGTCCGGGGGAGAAGATGCAGCTCGACCCTGCCTCGGGCGCCAGCGGGGAGAGACGGGGTGGAGAGGGTTTTGACTATTATTATTATTTTCATCAACATCGTTTCCGTCTGAAATTCACCGGCCACCGGTAGAGACTTCTAGGGCAGCATCTGGCCCCTGGAGACTTCTCCATCCGTCTCTCTCCTCCCTTTCTCAGCGCGCCTCGTCCCTCTCCTCCATCCCACCCTCCCACAGGCAGAGGCCAGGAAGATTGCTCCTGCACCCCATTCCTTCACGGGCACCTCAGGCTTTGGACTCTCGGGCAGCACAACTCAGGCCAGCAGTAAACGGATGTCACCTGAGACCCTCTGCGCAGCACAGGGGTTTGCCCCCTTTACGTGGCTAAATAAGATGCAAAGCACTTTATAAAGAAAAAGAAAAAGAAATCCCCTGTCAGGGGATTACCACAATTTTCTCCATTCGAAATGGAAAGCGAAGATATTGCTTGAGTGAACACAGAAACCATAGAAGTTTTGGGGGGTGGGAGCTGGAGAAAAAAGAAGGAAAAGGAGAGAGGAGAGAAGAGGGGGAAAGGAAAGGAGAAGGAAGAATAAGGAATCAGAAGCTCTGTTGTCCAGACATTCCTGGAAAGACAGGATTCGGGGCTGGTGGTGGTGTCTGGAAGGAGTGGTCCCACAGTCTGGAGCTTTGGGGGGAAAAATCTCGGGTTTCCTGTCCCTGATTTGCATCTTGCAGCTGGAGGACAAGCCCAGCACATCCTTCCTTTAAGTCAGGGAGCAAATACTGATTTCGGTTGTGATAGGCTCCTGAGCAGAAGTTGTTGGCCTGCTCTCTTGTTCCCCATTGGAAACTCAAGTCCTCAAGAAGAAGGATTCTGGGGGCCACTGCCCAGACAGACTGCAGCGCTCTGGCCTGCCTTGGGGGACCACGAATGGCAAGGTTAGTGCTGCTGCCACCTGCCTGGTAAGTGGCAGAACTTGGCCATGGATCTTTTCCATTTTTTGCTTAACCCAGTTTGCCAGTGTTACCATTGGACTTGCCAAGCCTTCTCCACATTGTTGCCCACTGACCCTGTATGGGGACCTGTGCACAGGTTCTGAGAAGCCATCCCTGTCCCAAATGGTCAGGGGGGCCCAATGTGCCTGCATTCATTTAACTTCTGCAGCTTCAAGTCAAGCAAAGGAGGGTCACTTGCCACAGCCAGGCTAAAAAAATACAGCACGTATGTCCATGTTACTAAAATGGTCATTTGGTTCATCAACAGATCTGTTCATCTAGTTGCTTTGCACCATGTAAAGTTTATTACTGGGCTATTGGCTGAACTTTATTTGAACCATGCTTTTTCTTCTTTCACTGGAGAAAGTCTGTAACCTGGGTACAGTTGCATAACCTTGAAGCCTGAATAATGTCTCCTAAACCAACCTGAGGAAGCACATTACAGAAGCCCTGAGAAAGAATATCTTCACCGCAGGTTTCCACAAGGGAGATAGAGGGAATTGAAACCAGGCATCACCAAGGCATTCCTGAAACTCCTCTTTAGACATTGCTCCTTTCCCTGAAGCTTCCCAGCCCAGAGCTGCCTTGGCCACTCGTTGACCAGCACTCCAGTCTCTCATTTCATCCCTCCCTCCCTTGACCTTAAATCTCAGCCACTGGACCCTGAAAAGGTCCTCTCTGTCCCAACGAAGCCCCTGGAGACCATCTTCTTCTTGAGAGAATCAGCTCTTCCTAAAGTTCAGCATCTTCTGTCAACAAGAAAAAGCTCTTCTTTATAGCTCAAAAACATAGAAGGAAAGAGCAAGTTAGAAAGTTGCTATTCTGGACGAGATCACTGAGTCAGGAGGGCACATCCAGGGGTGCTAATGCCTTAGTTTAGTAAAAATGTGTAGGAGAACTGGTTAATTGCATGGTGCTAATTGGAAAAGGAGAATCATTTTCTATTATCAGTGGAAAAATCTGACTGTCAGATTTAACTGGAGATCAGACTTAGCACCAGTAACCCTAGATCAGCTTGACATTATGTAATGCAAAATAAAGCATATCACATCACAAACGAAGGTTCTGGCCTAGGATATTTGACTCGAATCATCAAGCCTCTAGACTTCACTTCCAGTTTACAGGATATAGAAGGAATATAGCAAACGAGCTAAGTGGTACCAGAGAGAAACAATCAGACAAGCCCAGAATGGGGGGCTTTCTATGGGTCAATTGTCCTGGTCCCTTCAAAATGCTAATACCATGAAAAAAGCTGGGGGGAACCATTCTACCATAAAAGCAACTAAAAAGATGTAACGCGCTTAACAATATGCAGGAAACCTGCTTGACTTCTGGCTCTGCAAACCAGTCCTAAAAGGCATTCTGGAAGATTTCAGTATGGATGGGATATTGAATGATATTATAGAACTATTGATAATTTTATTAGGTGTAACAATAGTGCAATTTTTATACAGGAGAATGGCCTTATTAGGAGATGCCTGCTGAAGTATTTAAGGGTGTCTCAGTGTTTGAAGCATATTTTAAATGGTTCCACAAAATCAGTATACTCACACACACACACAAACACGGAGATCTAAATAGGTTGATATGACAAAATGTTAGCAATTATTGGGATCTAGGTGGTAGGTATGGGGTGGGGGTGTGGTTAGTATTTGTTTCCTTTTGTCTATATGACTTGAAAATGTCTCATATTAAAATGTTGGAGAAAAATAAAATGTCAGGCACAAAACAATTCAAAACTTCTTCCACCTCTGTGTCCAGGCTTTCAATCAAATCTAGGCTTAGTAAAATAAAAAGATGGTTTACATTTGTATACTTTTTTTTTTTTTTTGGCATGGGCAGGCACTGGGAATCGAACCTGGATCTCTGATATGGCAGACAAAAACTCTGCCAGCTGAGCCACTATGGCCCGCCCTATATCTGTATGCTTTTGAAAAACCATATGGCCCCAAACTTGAATATGATTTGAAAATATATAAATGTGTAATATGATATTATATCTATATACTATACAATATACATTAGAAGTATATAATGTAAGCATACTATATTTTAATACATTGTATATATAGTACATATGTAATATAATATTAGGTATATATTTGCAATTTTAAACAAAGGAAATGTATCCACTTTTCCAACATCCTGCAGCCTGGCAAACAGAAACAATATAGCTAAAAGACTTCCAGTTTTAAAATTCCAACCCAAAATGCAACCTTTCCCCAACAAGGTCAGCCCACTGCCAGAGCAGGGTATGGCCTTGAAAGAACTGAGTAGCTGAGAAGGTCAGAGGCAGGTGCCATAAAAGCACCTCCCTCCCTTCCCCCTTCCTTCCCAGCCTCTACTCGGAATCCCAGGACCCCTTTCCCAGGCCCTCTGTCAGAATTAATCTGTGCCCTGCATGTTCGTAGCTCTGTTTTGGCTCTTATCGTAAGCTACAGCAGGCAGTCCTGATTTGAGTAAATGAGCACATCACCTTGCTGATTTTCAAAGACCCCTTCTCAAGAGCCTGGAACGCAGTGTGCATTCAGGTATGTTTGCCCATCTGAGTTCACACATATGAATGAGTTTATGGAGTAACAGTGCAAGAAGCACAGCAGCCATGGGAGCCCTGAGAGGTTTGGAGGGAGACGGAACTTCTGGGGTTGGGGGGGCAGGGTCTGGTGGGTCCCAGGAAATGCAGGAGAACATGCCACAGATAAAGAAGTCCAAGGAACTCGCCCCAGCTCACTGGGCTAGGTAGGGTGGAAGAGCTTCTTTCTATTGCCACCTCTTCCTCCTGGAGTCAAGGAAATTAGCATGCCCCAGAGACGAGCCCACCTCCAAGCAGCTGGGGCTCTGCTTGGGATCAGGAGCCCCTCAAAGTTTTCCGTCCTACAACAGCAGAGAGAAAAAGGTACTGGGAGCATAAGATGGAAAATGGGTTAAAGGTGATGGGCTGGTGGAGGGGACAATATGACATTTTAGACAAAGATTATTTGTATAATTGTCTTAGTATTTATGTAAAGATGTTTACTCTTTGTAAAGATGATATATTCAGACTGTGTGCACATATTCACCACACATGGATAAGGACATTTATTTATCTAACAACTATTTATGGAGGGTCTCTCACATGTTCTAGTTGCTTGCGATACAAGATTACACAAAATAGCGCAAATCCCTGCCCCAGTGGAGGTTTCATTTATGCTTGTCATGACATTTAACTATGAAAAAGTTTCCTATGTGCTTGAAAGTTGAAAGAATTGAGCAATGAATGTTCATCTATCTGCCACACAGTTTCTACCATCCACATTTTTCTAGATTAGCTTTATCACGTGTCTACCCATCTATCCAACCCTCAATCTGTCCATCGATCTATCTTATTTTTGTATGCATTTACAAGCAATTTGCAGACCACACCCTGGAACACTCTGGCATGCTGCCTGTCTGCCCTGCACCTCTTCCCAGCTCTGCTTTAGCTGCATTTGCAGGCTATGGTGGAAGGTCATGACTTGAGCAAACGTGCAGCCCCTCACCACCGCTGTCAGTAGACTTTCAGCTTCTTGAAGGTAACGGCTTTCAGAGACCCTGCTCATATGCCTAAAGCATGGTGTGTGCTATGGAAAATGTCTATCAACCAGAACTTAATATTTGTTTCTAATCCGTTTTTGGGTAAAATTTACATGCAAAAAAATGCACAATTCTTAGCAAACCATTTCATTCATGTTTGTGACAAATGCATCTACCTGTACAATCAAAACCCGATCAAGTTATGACATTCCCACCATCTAAGAATTCCTCCATGCCCCTTCCCCATTTGTCTCCCCTTGGCCCCATTCTTCCAGCTAGCTCCAGGCCAACCCCTGTTTTGTTGATTTTTCCACCACAGAATAGTTTTGCCTGCTTTAGACCCAATATGGTCTTCACTGGAGCTGGCTTCCTTCTCTCCATGGGGTGTCTTTGTGATTTACCCATGTTATTCTGTGTATCCTTAGTTTGTTCCTGCATTAAAACCAGGTCTCCTTATTCAGTGAAACCCTCCCGCTGACTTCCTGGTACCCCAAGAGTGGAACCCTCACTACTGAAGTCAGCTAAAAAAGCCTACTGTTATCTGTCCTGAGAGTCTGGGTCCCATCCTCTGACTTCCCTAAGGGGACCAGAGCCTTTGCTTGCTGTGTGCACTGGTTGATTATGCAGCCAGATCTTTTCCCATTTAGTTCATCCTCGCTAGATGGGTATCAGCAAAGCATCACCTCCTCAGAGACCCCCCCTCAAAGGTACCCTTCAGCACATCACCCAGTCTTATTTCTCTGGTAGCACGATATTTTGAAACCATTTGCCTGCTTATTTTGAGTCCTCCTGTAAAATATACTCTCCTTGAACACAGGGACTCTATTGTGTGGCTCTCTGCCGTATCTTAGAGTCTGGCATGTGGGTGGGCTCTGCAAGGGCTCGCTGAAGAAATGAAGGAAGGAGGACAATCTTCTCGGTCTTTCGTGACTGTGGCCGAAAGGAACACTGGTCAGACTGCAAACACATTACCTAAGCCGGAAGCCCTTACCTCTGTGCTGCTTGCTTTACACAGCACTTGAGAAAAATAGCTTTAAAATATTGATATGGGTCTGGATTTGCAAGCTGAAACTTTGCTTTTTGTATAATAAAACTATATCTCAACCCAAATGATGCCCTTGACTCACTGCCAGAACTCCTTGATGTAAAGTATTCATTTGTTTTTAGACATGTCAACTGAAGCTAAACCTCATTACTTTAATTGTGACTTCCACGATTATTAAATTACCTTGTCTTGATCATTATACCCTTTATAAGTCCTCTTTCTTCTCTGGCTGGCACTGTCAGCCAGGGACCATCAGAAATTCCAGGAATTGTTCTTTTCAGCTCCAGGAAGATATTTGCTGAGGCTGCTTCCAATATTCAGAAACAGAAATTGTGTGTGCATGCATGCTGGAGATGGGGAGAACAGGAGTGTGCATGTTGGAGAGGGGAACTTATGTGTGTATGTGTGTGTGTGTGCTGGAGAGGGCTGGCACGTGTGTGTG
>PVIY010013310.1:0-59546 GCA_004026745.1 Myrmecophaga tridactyla | reverse complement strand
AGAGACTTTTTACTAGACAGAAAAGCAATCCATCTGCAAACAAAGAATATTTTATTTCTTCCTTCCCAAGATGTATACTTTTTAATTTCATTTTCTCCTATTCCATTAGCTAGGACTTCCAATGCAATGTTGAATAGGAGTGATGAGATGGGATATCCTTGTTTTGTTCCAGATCTTAGCAGTAAAGCATCTGGTTTCTCACCACCAAGTATGCAGTTGCCTATAATTTTTTGGTAGAAGTTTTTTATCAGGTTGAGTGAGTTTCCCTGTATTGCTAGTTTGATGAGAGTTTTTAATTGAGTGGGTGTTGGATTTTGTCAAACTTTTTTTGTTGTTATGATCATGATTTCTTTTCTGCAACCTATTGATGTGATTAATTAATTGATTTCAAATGTTGAACCTGTCTTCCCACTTGGTTAAATCTTACTTGGCCAATGTATATAATGATTTTTTCACTTCTGGATTTCATTTGCTAATATTTTGTCGAAGAACTTTTCATATATGTTCATGAGAGCTATTAGCCTGTAGTTTTTCATTCTTGCAATATCTTTATCTGGTTTTGGTATTAAGATTGTGTTCATAAAATTGGGCAGTAAATGCTACCTGTGCATCTATTTTCTAGAAGAGATATGTTTATCATTTCCTCCTTGAATATTTGGTAGAATTCACCAGTGAAATCATCTATACTTGGTTCTTTCCTTTTTGAAAAGTTATTAGTTATTTGATTCAATTTCTTTAATATATATATAGGCCTATTCTGATTATCTCTATCTTCTTGTACAATATAGTACTGTGTGTCTTTCTAAGAATTGGTCTATTTCATCTAAGTCATCAAATTTGTGGCATAGACTTTTTAATAATATTCAGGTATTATTCCTTCAATGTCCATAGGATCAGTAGTGATAATCTCTTTAACTTTTAAATTTTTTTTATTCTTTTTCAGTTAGTCTGGCTAGAAAATTTATCTATTTTCGTGATCTTTTCAAAAAACCACATTTTGGATTCATGGATTTTTTTCTATTGATTTTCTATTTTCAAATACTTTTCATGTCCCCCTACTTGAAACATGAGGGGACTTTTCTCCACTCTCTATGTGAGAACTTGATGAGGTTCCTGGAAGCAAAACCCATGAAAGTGGGAGGTCCCTCTAAGACTGGTCCTCAGTAGTTTCTAATTCTCTAGATAGTACACATTCAGCTTCTGCAATTAATCAAAACTGATTTTGATTGTGATTCTCTGTACTTGCCTTTCTCTCTAGATTCTGGGGTCATGGTTTACCCTGTGACCTCAATTCTCTGAAGGATGAGAAGAAAATTCATTGATTTTCAATTTGTTCAGCTTTTCTTCTTAAGATAGGAATGACAGCTTAGAAGCCTTTTATATGTCAGCATTGAAATTTTAGAGCACAAAAATCTACATGCTCTTTTTAAGAAGTATTTGGAAGTGCTTAGAATCTAATGTTTGCCAACATCTAAAGCTAAAAATAAAAATTAGGCAGGAAAAAGTAGAGTATGCAATATTTGTGTTCAAATCAAATGCATTTTGCTGAGTAAATACATTGGAAAATTTTCATTGTATTTCAAAAATCATAATATTTCTTTCACTTTCTTAATATACAAATCTGTCTCAGTGAAACCTACAAATTTTGGTAGTATTAAGTTAAACCCTCTATGATATGTTTTGATGATTGATTGGAATAGCTAATAATCTTTATAATAAATCATTTTGTCTCTTCTGTAGCCGAGGACATTTACTGTGAAATAATTTGTATGCTTCTATAAAAAGGCATGAAGATGTTCATGGAATAAAGGAATTCTTTCCCTAGCTTATACCATTCAATCTAGAAGTTCATTTACACAGTCCTTGCTCCTTCCAATACAGTTGTTTACATTATGACTCATCAACTGGATTATTAGCAATTTGATGTCAGGGTAAGACTCTTTACCATCAGTGTTTCGTCGTTTACTCCAAACATATATATTTAGCCATAAAGATAGCATCGGGAACCCTCAGAAGGTTCAGAAGCCAGGCACTCCCCATTGTCCAAAGAGAAAAGTGCAATGGTTAGAGCATAATCAAATTGTCCAAGTACAGTATAGGATATTAGCAAAATGACAAATACAATGGTGTGTGTTGGGGAGTTGATTTCCACTCACTTCCTACCAATCTGTCACATTCTATATACAAGTTATATTTTTATTGACACATTTTTCAATTCTAGTATAATTATCTTAAAGGGTTCAGGCTCAGAAGAAGAAGAGGAGGTGTGGTTTGCTGATTTCTAAAATCTCAACAATAAATAACATCTGCGACAATAGGAGTCTGCTTATGGGTCTTAAAAAAAGGTATTTGTTTTTAATCTTTCTTTGGGAGAAGTAAAAGGCATAATGGCTGTTGCATAGAAAGTGTGATCTTAGAATATTTAACTTAAATGTAACTTTGCATAGGCCATTAAGTTCTGATCATAAAAAATAATTTTGCATTTTAGGTTCATTGAAATTAACTTTCTATCTCTGTATATATTAGGCTATACTAATCAATGTTTACTCTTTTGAGTGGATCCTCGGAGCTAACAAGAAATAAGCTCCTGTCTCTGATATGACATCTTCGGGAGAAAGGACCAGGATGGAGGCACCCCTCTTCCAGAGCCATTACGCAAGCTGTTGTTCAGGCTTCCTCCAAGTGTTGACTCATCAGAGAGGCTGGCCCTCACAGTGCAATGTTAACTAGCTTTCCAGTTTCTCTAACTAACCACTGAGTTGTTACTGATCCTTCATAAATCACAACTGATAATTATGAGCCCCAACCTTTTCTTTATAAAGGAAAAGTCACTGATTTTGTATGTTTCAGACTATCAATGGAAAACATCGTGCATTGCATGAGAAGAGCTTTGTTCTCCAAGAATTATCTCCTTCCTTCTCTTATAACATATATTCCATGACAGGAATAGCTCTTGGTGCTAGTTATACAAATGATCAAGACAAATCAAGTCCTCATTACACAATTATATTCTAACAGGATAAGATAAACCTAACAAAGGAAAAACAAATAATGCTTTGGACTGGGGGGCTAAAAATAGGGAAAAGGATGATCTAGATACTTTTTCTTTTCCTTTAAGAAACTCCTCTCCATCTAATAAACACATGGCATGTGAAGATTATAGGCGTTAAGACTTGGAATTCTTAACATCAGTCCATAAGGGTGAGAAAAGAGTAGATAAGCTTCTTTACCTTGGTTTCAGCTAACTCACAAACCGTGTCCAGAGCATATAGGAAACAGACTTCTTAGGAGCAATTAAAGAATTTGAAAACAACAAATTCTGAGTTCTTTTGAGTTTGGTGGATGACTATTGAGCAGAAGTCATAGAAAATCTGGAAAGTGAAAATGGCTTTCTATTACTTCACTGAAAAGGCACAAGAAATTTAAGACTAATATCAATAATCAAAAAGCAGAAATGTTGCATTTCAGTATATTTTAGTATTAGAAAATCTAAAAACAGTTTGAAGTGAACATTCCAATGCATCAGTCATATTTCTGAAATATTATGGTAATGTAATTTTTAAAAAAGGGATATTTTATGATCATTTATTTGAATTATAATAGTTAATCCTGATTAAAATCCAATTATCTCCACATTAATTAAAATGTATAGCTTTTTATTAAACATAAATATTTCCTACATTTTCTGGAACTTTAATCAGTGGATGCCTTCCTTGCACTTTATGCACAGAGGACAGTAGACTGTTTGCATAAATGATGCCTGTGGGTGCTGGCAGGCATGTCTGCGGGTATCTCTGAAGCCGCCCTGTGGAGACCTCGGTCAGAAGCCACAACTGCAGCGTCAGTAATAGTAACAGGGAATCCTCTGACTTCTCAATCCCAGAATCATAATTATGCTTTTCCTTTCTCCCACTTCCAGGGTTCCAGGGGCAGAAATGACAACATCAATAGTTGCCTATTCTATCATAATTCCAGTAGTGGAATTGGAGATAGAAGCTCCCAACTAGATGAGTCTAGAATGTTCTGGCAATTATTCTACATTTAGATATCATTTTTTAAGCTCCTAACTCACTCTTTTTCTGTTCATAGTACTAAATTTTTCTTTTGTCTATACTGAACCCTGACAGAATATCAGTAGCAAAAGCAAGCTCAAAATATTTTCGGGTAAATTTTGCAAAGTGAAGGTAAAAATAACAGTCACTTGCATTGATATTTAATAAATATTTATTATATTGATAAATACAGATTGATGAGGTGCTTTATACATAAATGGAAAAGAATAGAAAAGATACATAAATGTACGGTAAGGGGCTAAAAAGAATGTATGTGTTTTGATAAGAAATAAGGTATTATATAAACATCCTAGAAAAAACTTTTTGCTAAAGCACACATCATAAATCAAGCCTCTGACATTATCTACTAACAATACAAAGAAAAAATAATATACACCCGCATCATTCTCCTTAATAGATAAATGGCTTCCTATTTTGGAATGTGAATATATGCTTTTTTCTAAAAGATTATTTTGAAAGCCTGAATTGCTTTTTCATTTAACAAAAAACCAACCATCTAAAGCAAAAGATAATTTAAATTTTTGTCAGGTAGTAGATTTTGACTTATTAATTATTAATATGCTCTCCGTGCCCTTCCACACTTTACAGATTGTCAAGTGGAATTTGTCCCTCTTTAAGTGGCCAATTTAGGGATAGTCCTGGTATAGAAAACCTACAAGATAAGCTCAAGTATTTAAAATGAATTATCTTGGCCTAGATTGTATTGTCAGAAGGGAAATTGTGTGAATTGTGCAGAAATAGTCATCACAGGTACAAGAGCCTCCAAAGTCTTGTTCAGAAGGGGTCTGGGACAACCCTCATGTGATGGTTGGGTTCAGGTGTCAATTTGGCTGGGTGATGGTGCCCATTGTCTGGTCAGGCAAGCACTGGCCTGTTACTGCAAGGATATTTCACAGCTGGTTGATAAATCAGAAGGCTGATTTATTAAATAATCCATCAGTTGATTGCATCCATGGCTGAATTACATCTGTGATCAGCTAAGGTTGCATCTTCTGCAATGAGATAATACAGTCAGTTGAATTTGATCCAATCACTTGAAGACTTTTAAGGGAGAAGAGAGAATCTTCTTCAGCCAGCCAGCCTCTCCTGTGGGGTTCCTCAGGGATCTTCAGAGGAGTTGCCAGTCTCGCAGCCTGCCTCCAGATTTTGAACTCTTGCATCCCCAGGGTTGCGTGAGACACTTTTGTATGGATATCCCTTTTGGTACTTTTTCTTTAGAGAACCCTGACTAATATACCTGGCAAGCAGTTAGCGCTGCTGTGTGGATGATCTCCACGATGACATTGAGCAAATTGATGCAGGAGATAAGCAGAGAGCTAAGTATTTATATTCAAGCAATTTCTGATCTAGGGAAACAAGTAACTGCCATAAGGCAACATTTGCTTGTTTTATAATCTGACATGAAAGAGATTTTAAATTCTAACAGCAATTGGAATAATCTTACTTCCCTAAAAATCTTGGGCTGAACATCTACAACAAATCTACAAATGTTTAAATATTTCAAGCCTCCACCCTTTCTGACAATTGAACAAAAGTTGTGAACTCTCTTCTCCAGGTAAATGCGTACACATGCAACATTTTGAATATCACCTTAGCGAATACTAAGATACTCTGAAGTCCAAACTTGCATCTTAACTACACCATTTTAAGAACCTCGATCAATAGCATTTGTTTCTGATTTGCAACACTTCAGTGTGTAAGTCAATTATCTGCATTGTATAGAATAATGTGAGAGAAGCCTAGTGTTACCAGATGCTCCTTAAACATGTCCAGATAAAAAGTGAATCCTCTGGATTTTTACTGATATACTCTAAATACTTAAGACAGGTACCACCTTGGATTCCTGGGGAGATAATGGACATAAAGATGTTTCTTATTTGTTCCTGAGATTTCAATACAAGTTCATAGAGCAAAGGAAAAATAAACTGTCTCCGACTTAAAGACACTTTCAATTTTTTTCATAAGGAAGTATACACAGAAGTTATTTTACACCATTGATTGTGGTAGCAAAAGGTTAGAAACAACCTAAACTCCTTCTTCAAGACATGGAAAATAAAATAAGGTAGAGTTACCAGGATTTATATGGACAGATGTTTTCTAAAAATGAGCAAAGTATTGAAAAATATTATGCCATCTATGTATGTTTTAATAACATGCAAAATATTTGATATTGTTATTTATGCATAAATAATACTGAAAGTACAAAAATAGGCATTAAAATGCTCAATATCTAATTCAGGACAGTTACTACTACAGAAAAAAGAAAAAGAAAGATATTATCAGGGAAGGATAGAAAGAAAGGATGTCAATTTTGCTGTAATGTTTTATTTCTTAAATTGAGTAAAGGACAGATGGGATGTTTCTTTTATTATATATAAATTATTTCTTCATAAAAATAAATGATAAATGAATCTTAAGAAGATCTTAAGAGGATGAATTTATTTTTCTTTTAATTGCATGTTCTTGTTGACACTTGTAATAAAAAGTTTGGGTGATGTAAGTATTGCTAAAAAATCTTGCTTTTACAGAACCAGTCATTGAAACAAACACACACTTGGTAATGTTTTTACTGTGTTCCCTGACAATTATCAAGTGGCAATATACATTGAACGATGGCAAACTTTTTTGAATATTATATTAATTTATTATTGATAAAATGGTGCGATATAATTTTTATGACACATTTCACTTTATAGCTGTACTTCAGATGAAAACAGACTGACCAGATTTGATTCTCTGAAGTTTAAAATGAACAATAGAAATGCAAACTAAATTTAGATGATTAAAGAAAGATTAATTAATTCTTAAAAATAAGAAAAGCATAGTAAAATTCTGAAATGTGACTTCCACTCTGCATAAGGTGGAATAGTTTATAATAGACAAACATTTCCAACAGGAACAATCTACAAATTAGAATAAAATACGTAAGGCAAATATTTGAAGCTAGAGCTTCTGAAGCAGCCAGAACCTATGCCAAAATTAATATAACTTGCACATTCTGAGCTCCATTTTCCCCTGTGAGGCATTTGTCAATTCTTAAGATGCTCAGGCTGAGCTGAGAAGCTAGGCATAAGGTTGCTTCTATGAGATGGTGAAAACTTTTAGAGCTTCTGAAAATACCACTAGGCTAAGAAGACAAACACTGGATTTTTGCCTTGCCCTAAGGCCAGGAATTAAGGGGTCAAGATCCCAGAGAAAAGAGAGATGTAGAGACTTAAGGTTTTCCATTCAAGGCATTTTGCCGTATTTTTACCCTTTCTGTTCTCTTTCTTTGATGCAGTCTATGTTTTCATCTGGAATTATTTTCTTTCTCCCTGACATTTCTTATGATATGAGTCTGCTGGTGGCAGCAATTCCCCTAATTATTTAACTGGAATGTCTTCGCTTTTCCCACACTTTGAATTTTGATTATCCAAGGAAAAATTGTAAAGCCTTATCAGATGAAAAATATTTCCAGATTAAAATCTGTATGTATGATAATAAAAATGTGGGAAGTAGGAATAGAGTTAGAGTGTAATGAGCCCCAAGCATCATCAAGGGCTGTGCTGTCCAATAAAGCAGCCACATGTGTCTATTTACATTTTAATTGCTTAAAATAATATTAAATATTTAGGTCCTTAGTCGCTGTAGTCACTAGTGCTTAATAGTCATATGTGGCTACTGGCTATCCTATGGGACACACAAGTATAGAACATTTTCACCATCATAGAAAGTTCTATTGAGCAGCACTAGTCTAAGACATGATAAAAGTACCAATATACATTAGACACTAAAAAATCAAAGATGCATCTCGTATTCTTTACTATAATAACAAGAAGAATAGCAAAAACATATACAAGTAATAAAATTAGTGAGAGCAAAACAAGATAATAGTTTTTTTAAAAACTTCACTAAAAAAAAAGACTTCACAAAGTGAGAGAAAAGAGGACATAGAATAGATAGGTCATATAGAAAACAAACAGTAATATGATAGATAAGACTCAAATGTTAGGGTGGTGCAACAGTGGCACAGTGGCTCAGTGGCAAAGTTTTCACTTGCCACTCCAGAAACCCAGGTTCGATTCCCCGTGCCTACCTATGCCAAAGGAAAAAAAAAACACAAAAAAGTTCAAATGTTAATCAATTTTATTAAATATAAATGGATTGCAATTACTTTATGTCATTTTATGACATTTTATCAAAAAAATATATAACTGACCAAATTATGTGTAAAATTGACCAAAAAAAGGCACATGAAAAGATTCTTAAAATCATTGAGGGAAATGTAAAGTAAAATCACGAGATATCACCGCACATCTATCAGGATGGGCTAAAATTAAAAAGTCTGAGAATACCAAATGTCAGTAATGCAGTGGTAAAGCTGAAAGGCATCTAAATTGCTTCTGGAAAGATAATACAGTACAGTCACTTTGGAAAATAATTTGTCAGTGCCTTAAAATTTAAACATAGATTTTCTTTATGAGCTAATGTTCCAATTCCTAGCTAGAAAAGGTAATTACAGATGGTCACACAATGTCTTAAATGAAAATGCACAGAGCAATATTATTCACAATAGACAAAAATTGGAAACAACGCAAAGGACCATCAACGAATGAATAAAGGAAATGTAATATATGCTCACAATGGGATACTATGCAACAATAAAGAGGAACGAAGTATTGATGTATAACCTGGAAGAACCTCGAAAACATGTTAAGTGAAAGAAGCAGAAACAGAATACTATATATTGCATGATCCCATTTATATGAAATTCCTAGAAAAGGCAAAACTACAGACAAAAACTAAATCAGTGGTCACCTATGAGAGTACAAAATAACTATTTCGGGTGCTAGAAGTTTAAAACTGGATTGTGGTGACGGTTGCACAATTACATAAATTTCCTAAAACTCACTATCCTCTGCTCTTAAACTGGATAATTTTTTGGTATGTTAATTCTACTTCAGATGAAGCTGTTTATGATAAATAATCCAATTAAATACAAAGATTATCCATTTGGAATTTTTAAATTTGCTGCTTACATTCGACACATCTTAAATATATAGAAATTAAATTTGAAAGCAGAAGTGTGCTTGAGTATATATCATGTCACTAACAAAATGCACATGGACATATAGTTATACTAATCATAAAGTAGAACCTTGGCCAACAGGCATGAGATGAGTAAAACAGGGATATTACTTAATGATAAAAGTGTCAATAAACCAGGAAGATAAACCTAAATTAATATTCAACTAAAACTATGGCTTAAAAAATAGAAAGCAGACAGTAACATAAACTGAATGGTAATAAGAAAAACATCCCAAAATTATAAGAGGTTTTAAGACTCTTCTCTCAATAATTGGTAGAAATTTCAGATAAAAGTCAGGAAAAGGAAAGAAACAATATCTGAGCAATATGATTAAATATGTGACTTCATTGACACATATAGAACATCGCATTCAAAAATGGCAGAGTATACATTATTTTTCAGTACACATGAAATTAAAAAAAATACTAATAAACTCAAAATAAAGTATCTCAGCAAACTTCATAATATTAAAGTAATTCAGATCTGTTTTCTGATTATAGTATTAAACTAGCAGTTAATAAATGAGAACAATCAGAAAAAGCACCATATGTTTGGAAATTAAGTAATATAATTCCAAGGAATTTACGGTTCAAAAAAAAAAATAACAATGGAAATTAGATTCTGCTTCTAAAATTGTGGTTGGAAGGAAATTTCTGGCAGTAAACAAATATGTTATAAAATTTTTAAAAGGCAGTATCTACTAAAGCAGAATCGGATACTTTTGTATTCACCGAATAACCTCAGGTATATATTTCTAGGTATATCCCCAGAGTCTCCTAGGAATATACTTGTAGGTATAAACCCAGTGCTCCTAAGTATATACTCTTAGGTTTATATCCATGCATATGTGCACCAAAAGACATGCACAGGATTACTGATAAAGCACCATTTTATAATAGTAAAAAAAAACAGAAATAGCAAAATTTTCATCAACAACAAATAAACTATAGTGTTTTCATGTAAAGAATTCTATCCAGTGCTGGGGTAGTCAAGACACATTCAGCGGCCGTCTTCTAGCTGGCGTCTACCCTCCACCCTTGCCTCCTTTTCTATTGTGCAACGATATTTCAGTCTCTTTCATTCCACAACCTTGAGGAGATGTTACCTGTAATGAAAATGCCCAACCGTACCTTGAACCCAGGATCCTGGAACAAGCAGCCCTAGATTCTTACCAGGCCAGGAACACTCACTGACAGGACCTCATCTCCCTGGGTCATATACGTACCCCACTCTTGGCGGCACAGAGTTGTCTCTCCCTGGCAGGAAGTGGAGCCTGCAGTGCTGTGGTTCTCTCACATGATGGCTAATGACCTAGAGCATGTTTTCATGTGCTTTTTGGCCATTCATATACCTTCTTTGGAAAGATGTCCATTCAAGTCTTGTCTATTGCCTTTCTGTGGTTAAGTGGAAGGATTTCTTTGTCTATTCTGGGTGTTAAACCTTTATTGGAAGTGTAGTTTCCAAATATTTTCTCCCATTGAGTAGGTTGTCATTTTACATTCAGGACAATGACATTTTTTTCTGTTTTTGCTTGTGCTTTGTGTGTGAAGTCTAAGAAATCATCGCCTACCACAAGGTCCCCTGCTCTTTTGGGCCATTTGTGCTGTGTAAGAATAAAGCAGTCATTTGCTGAAAGTTTCTATTATACCTGAGACTATGTTCCTACAACATGCCGTGTAGCAACTTGACCCACATCCAGCAACTCAAATGAATAAAATGCAGCCATATACAACATGAATTAACCTCACAATCATTAGGTTGAATAAAAAAAACATAGTATGTAATTCTATTTATATAAAGGTCAAAAAGGCAAAGCCTTTGACAGTGATACAAATCAGACAAAAGTCTATCTTTGGAGAAGGAGAAGTAGTACTTGGGAGTGGGTGGGTGGTCCCTGAGATTGTGATAATATTCAATTTCTTAGTGTGGCCAGTGTACACCCAGGTGTGCTCAGTTTATGAGAAGTAAAACATCAACTTATGCTTTGAGTACTTTTTTGCATGTGTTAAGCTTCAAACATTTCCTGAAATGTAAAGAATGTAAATTTTGTAAATGTGAAGTGTCAAAAGAAATATTAAATTGAGACAGCCTACTTTAGAGAAATCAAAAAAGGGAAAAACTGTGTAACAGTCATGTTTTATCTTAAACACAAATGAAAAGCATGTAAAATTGAATTTTCTTAAACAAAAGTGAGTCAACTTAGTCCTCAATTATTTTCTATTTTTTTCAATATTTTGTTGCTACTACAGATGCCATTTGTGGTTGATAACTTAACTAAAAGGCCTAAATTTTCAAACCTCTCTGTACTCTACCTGTTGGTGAAGGCCTTTTTATCTTTTTTTTTTTTTTTGAAAAGCTAATAGCTTAATTTTTTTCCTTTATTAGAGAAGTTGTGGCTTTGTAGAACAATCATGCATTAAATAAGAAAATCCCATACATCACCCCACAACCAACCCCTAACGTTGGTGTGAAACATTTGTTATAATTTGTAATAGCACATACTTATAATTGTACGATTAGCTAAGAGTCCATGGGTTCACTGTGTAGTGTAGTTCCATGGATTTTTTTAAACATTTTATTCTGTTACCATATACAATCTATCATTTCCCCTTTTAGACATATTCAATTATATAACTCAGTTAATCCTGTTCACAATGTTGTACTACCATCACCACCACCCAAGACCAAAATATTTCCATCATACCAAATAAGAAACTGGTATAACTTTTGCCTAAACTTATATTCCCTTTTGCCATCCTATCCCCTGATAACCAATAATCCAGATTCTGACTCTATGAGTTTGCTTATTCTGATTTTTACAAATCAGAGTGATCATACAGTAGCTGTCCTTCTGTGTGTGGCTTATCTCACTCAACATAATGTCTTCAAGTATCATCTGTATTGCCACAGTATCAGGACTTCATTCCTCTTTATGACGGAATAATATTTCATTGGATGCATATACTACATTTTATTTATCCATTCATCAGTCGATGGACATTTGGGTTGCTCCCATCTCATGGAAATTTTGAATAATGCTGTTATGAATATCAGTGTGCAAATTTCTGTTCTATTCCCTGCTTTCGATTCTTTCTGGGACATAACTGAGTGGTGGGATTGCCAGGTCCTATGGTAGTTCTATACTTACTTAACTTTGTGAGGAACTACCAAACTGTCTTCAACAGTGACTCCATCATTTTACATTGCCACCAGCAATTAATGAGTGTTCTGTGGCTCCATCATTTTACATTGCCATCAGCAATGAATGAGTGTTCTGTTTCTCTGCATCCTATCCAACACTTATTATTTTCCATTTTTTTAATTGCAACTGTTCTAATGAGTGTGACATGGAATTTCATTGTGGTCTTGATTTGCATTTCCATGATGGCTAATGAGGTTGAGCATGTTTTCATGTGCTTTCTGGCCATCTGTATATCTTCTTTGGAAAGATGTCCATTCAAGTCTCTTGCCTATTGGGTTTTTGCCTTTTTGTTGTTAAGTTGAAAGATTTCTTTGTATATTCTGGGTATTAAACCTTTATTGGAAAGGCAGTTTCCAAATAATTTTCCCCATTGAGTAGGTTGTCATTTTACATTCAAGAAAAGGACATTTCAGGTGCAAATATTCTTAATTTTGAAATTTATCTATTTTTTTTTCTGGTTTACTTGTGCTTTTGTGTGTAAAGTCTAAGAAATCATTGCCTAACACAAGGTCCCAAAGATACAACTCCAGGTTTTCTTCTAAGAATTTGATAGTTTTGTGTCTTATATTTAGGTCTTTGATCAATTTTGAGTTGGGTTTTGTATGACATGAGGTAGAGGTCCTCCTTCTTTGTTTTTGCAAATGGGGATCCTGTTTCCACAGCACCATTGGTTGAAGAAATATTCTTTCCAAATTAAATGGTCTTTGCCCCTTGCCAAAAATCAATTGGTCATAAATGTAAGGATATCTGAACTCACAATTCAATTCCATTGGTCTATATATCTGTTCTTGTGCCAGAACCATATGGTTTTGATTACTGTAGCTTTGCAGTAAGTTTTAGAAGTGGGAAGTGTGAATCCTCCAACTTCATTCTTCTTTTCCAAGATGGCTTTACCTATTCAGGGCCTATTATATTTGATGATTGACTTTTCCATTTCTTCAAAAAAGGTTATTGGAATTGGAATTGAGAGTCAATTAATCTATAAATTGCTTTGGTTAATATTAACATTTTAATGATATTTAGTCTTCCAACTCATGAAAACAATGTCTTTCCATATCTTTAGGTCTTCTTTGATTTGTTTTGGCTGCATTTTGTAGATTTGTGTGTACATATCCTTTTTCATCCTTGCTTAGATTTATTTCTAGATATTTGATCCTTTTACTTGCTATTGTGGATGTAATTCTCCTCTTGATTTCTTCTACTCATTGCTGCTTGTATATAGAAACACCATTGATTTTTTTATGTTGATCTTGTAGTGAACCATTTTTCCTGAATTCATTTATTAGCTCTAGGAGATTTATTATGTATTTTTCTGAATTCATTTATTAGCTCTAGGAGCTTTATTGTACATTTTTCAGGATTTTCTGATAATAACATATCATCTACAAATAGGACAAGAAGTAAAACTTTCTTCCTTTACAGTTTGGATGCCTTTTATTCCTTTTTCTTGCCTAAATATTCTGGCAAGAACTTCTAGTACAATGTTGAGTAGTAGGAATAATGTGATCATACTTTTATTATTCCTGATTTCAGAGGAAAACTGTTTAGGCTTTTACCATGAAGTAGGCTGTTACCTGTGGGATTTTCAGGTATATCCTTTATCATGTTGAGGAAAGTTCTTTCTATTTCTAGTGTTCTTAGTGATTTTTATTAAGAAATCTTGCTGTATTTTGTTAATTGCCTTTTCTGTATCAATTGTGATGATCATGTATTTTTTTTCCTTCATTCTGTTAATGTGGTGTATTACACTAATTGATCTTATGTTGATCCAACCTTGCATTCCAGGGATAAAGCTCACTTTATTATAGTATGTAGTTCTTTTAATGTGCTCTTGGATTTAGTTTGCTACTATTTTGTTAAGGATTTTTTGCCTCTATATTCATAAGAGATATTAGTTTGTAGTTTTCTTTTCTTGTGGTGTCTTTATCTGGATTTGGTATGAGGGTAATGTTGGCCCCATAGAATGAATTACAATGTGATCCCTTTCTTCAATTTTTTTGAAGTGTTGGAGGAGAACTGGAATTAAGTCTTCTTGGAATGATTGGTAGAATTCCCTGTGAGGCCATCTGGTTCTGGACTTTTCTTTGTTGGGAGGTCTTTGACTACTGCTTCAATCTTTTTACTAGTAATTGATTTATTGATATCTTCTATTTCTCCTTGAGTCAATGTAGGTAGTTCATGTGTTTCTAAAAATTTGTCCGTTTCATCTAGGTTATCTAATTTATTGGCATGCAGTTGTTCATAGTATATCCTTTTAAAATTTCGATAGTGTTGGTAGAAATGTCCCCCTTTTCGTTTCTAATTTTCATTATTTGTATTTTCTCTCCTTTTTTGTTGATCAGTCTAGCAAAAAGTTTGCCCATTTTATTGAACCTTTCAAAGAACCAACTTTTTTGTTGGTTCTATTATTTTTATTGTTTTCTATTTCATTTATCACTGTTAAAATCTTTATTCTCTTCCTTATATTTACTTTAGGTTTAGTTTGCTCTTTTTTTTCTAGCTTTTGCATTTTTAAGGTTAGGTCTCTGATTTGAAGTCTTTCTTCTTTTTTAGTATAAGTATTTAGAGCTATAAACTTCCCTGTCAGCACTGCCTTCCCACCATCCTGTAAATATTAGTATTTTAATTTTCATTTTCATTTGCTTCAAGATATTTCCTAAGTTGTTTCTGATTTTCTCTTTAATCCACTGATTGTTTTAGACTATGCTGGTTAATTTCCACATATTTGTGACTTTTCCATTTCTGTTTCTGCTATCAGATTCTACCTTCTTGCCATTGCAGTTTCAGAATACACACTGTATAATTTCAATATTTTTTAATTTATCAAGTGTTGGTTGTGTGATCTAACAAATAGTCTATCCTGGAAAATGATTCACGTGCATTTGAGAAGAATGTGCATTCTGCTTTTGTTGGTCTAGTTGGTTTAGAGTATCATTCAAGTCTTGAATTTCTATATTGATCTTCTAAGTAGATGTTCTATCCATTATTGAGAGTGGTATATTAATATCTCCTACTATTCATGTTGCACAATCAAATTCTTCCTTCAAATCTGTCAGTATTTGTTTCACATAATTTGGGGCTCTGCTATTAGGTGAACATATATTTATAATTGTTACATCATCTTGCATTGTCTCCTTTATCAATATATAAATGACCATCTTTGCCCTTTGTAACACTTTTGACTCAAAGTCTATTTTATTTGATATTAGTAGAATGACTCCAGTTCTCTTTTGATACTACTTCCATGGTATATATTTTTTCCATCCTGTCACCCTCACCCTCCTCATATCTTTGTCTTTACAGTGAGTCTCTTGCAAATGTCAAATAGTTGAGTCATGGTTTTTTTAATCCATTCTGCTCATCTCTGTTTTTTGCATGGAGAGTTTGATCCATTCATATTTAAAGTCACTACTGACAATACAGGGCTTTCTTCTAACATTTTACTACTTAGACTTTCTGAGTCATATACCTTTTTTCCCCTCACTTCCATTAATGTCTACTTTTATATTTATTTGTTTGTGTGTGTGTGTGTTGTACCATATTGAGTGACTTCTCATTTCTATCTGGATATAATTTTTCATTTGCTTTCCTTCTGGTTAAAATGGGAGGAAAATTTACCATCCTAAATATATAACACTCGTATTTGGTTTGAAATGAATTTAATTTCAACTTTGTGTTAGTTAGATTCAGTTGTCAACTTGGCCAGGTGAGCATACCTAGTCTTGTTGCTGCGGACATAAGCCAATGGTACGTGAACCTCATCTGTTGCTAATTACATCTGCAGTTGGCTAGGAGGCGTGCCTGCTGCAATGCATGACGTTTGACTGAATTGGCTGGTGCTTAAATGAGAGAACGCAATGTAGCACAGCCTAAGCAGCTCGGTATTCCTCATCTCAGCACTCGCAGCTCAGCCCAGGCCTTTGGAGATGGAGAAAGAAGTCACCCCGGGGAAAGTTGTTGGAACCCAAGGGCCTGGAGAGAAGACCAGCAGAGACCATCCTGTGCCTTCCACGTAAGAAAGAGCCTCAGTGCAAAGTTAGCTGCCTTTCCTCTGAAGAACCAACAAAATAAATCCCCTTTTATTAAAAGCCAATCCATCTCTGGTGTGTTGCATTCCGGCAGCTAGCAAACTAGAACAAACTTCATGCACATATACTTTTCCTATACCCTCCTGTCTCACCACCTTTTGTTTTTGTTACCACTTAGAACTTTGCACACTATATCACAAAAACCATAGATTTATCATTACATTTTTGCATTTGCACTTTAGCACCTGTAGGAAGTAAGAAATGGAGTTACGTACCTACTCCAATAATACTGGCGTTTATAATTACTCAAATGTTTGCTTTTATTACAAGACTTTATTTCTTTATTCCCCTTTAAATACTGTCTAGTGTATGTTCCTTTCAGTTGGAAGAACTCTCTTTAGCACTGCTTACAGGGAAGTTGTAGTGGTGATGGACTAGTTCAGCTTTCATTTATCAGACGATGTCTTAATCTCTCCCTCATTTTTGAATGAAAGTCTCACCAGATAAAAAATTCTTGTCTGGCTGTTGTTTCCTTTCAGCACTTTAGGTACTTCAATGCACTACCTTCTTGCCTCCATGGTTTCTGATGACAAATAGACACTCAATCTAATTTGGATTCCCTTGTGCAAAACACATTGCTTTTCTCTTGCAGTTTCAGGACTCTCTTCTTGTCCTTTGCATTTGATATCATGATTAATATATGATCAGGTGTATTTTTCCTCATGTTTATCCTGTTCCTTGTTCTCTGGGCTTCTTGGATGTATATGTTCATGTCTTTTGCTAAGTTTAGAAAATTCTGTTCATTATTTCCTTGAATATTCCTTCTGCCCCTTGTCTTTTCCTTTTACATTTGCGACTCCCATAATGAGTTTATTGGTGAACTTGATGGTGTCCCAGAGGTGTCTTGAACTCTTTTTAGTTTTAATATTTTTTTCTTTCTGCTCCCTAGCCTAACTCATTTCAATTGTCTTGTCTTCAAGTTCACTGATTCTATCTTCAGCCAGTCCAATCTGCTCTTAAAACCCTCCTAGGCATTTTTCCTTGCAGTTACTTGGTCTTCAACTCTGGTAGTTTAGTTTGGTTCTTTTAAAAATATTCTATACCTTTACTACGATTGTCACATTGCTCATTCATTGGTTTCCTGATTTCTTTTAGCTTTTTCTCTTTATCTTCTTGCATTTCCTTATGCATTTTTAAGATCAGATTTTTAAAGACTTTGTTCTGTATATACACATTCTTCTTGGTGTTTTTTGGATTTTTATCCCTTTCTTTTTTATGGGCCATCATTTCTTGCTTTTTGTTTTTATTTTTTTGTTGCACACTGTATGCTTTAAAATCTTAAAACTCTGGGATTTACTCCCTGAGGTGTCTGCTTCGTGATTTTTAACAAGCTGATGATGACAGAGATTTTTCTTGAGTTTCAGCCCTCCTATGAGGAAGGTCTGCCCATTGCGAATGCACTGTGCAGATTTTCCCTGTCTTTCTGGAACTTCGTCTTGTCCTGGGCTTTTGTTGTTAGTTGTTTATGTGTTTCCTTATTCACAGAAGTTAGGTTGTCTCCTCTGTTTCTCAGTAGACAGACCTCCTTCTCTAGGGCTTGAAGCTGGCAAGGCTTTGCATCATTCTGTCCAACTCTATAGTTTTTTATACTCCTCTCATTGTCTCAAACTGCTTTTGCCTAAATGGCAAATTCTGGGAAGAGGGATACACCAAATAAGACTTTCCCTAGTCAGTCTTTCCTAGCTGTAAGAGGGCCAGAGACCCATGAAGGGGGCACAGACTGGTCCCTGGGAAGGGAATCAGGAAGGGCACCTAGAGCTCCTTTAATGGATCTCCAAAGCTCTCCTGGCTTGTCAGCAAATGCAGCCCTTCAACTAACTGTCTGCTACAGCCCTGAGGAAGCGCTCCATCTATAAATCTCCACTTCCCACCCCTGTCCAGGAAAGGTTGAAATAATTACTGCTGCTGCCACTCTTGTGTGAGTGAGTTGAAACAATAGCTTCCCTCAGAGGTTGGCCTCCAGTGGCTGGAATTCAAATAAAAAACCATGTTCAGTGATCTATCACAGATCCTGCTTATTTAATAGTTGTTTCAGTGGAAGGACTGGGTCCTGGAACTCCCTATCTGCCATCTTCCTACAATCCTCTGTCATAACAGCCTTTTACACTGATGCTAGATATATCCAGGTGACATGCTTTAGCCAATGGAGAAATAGCACATTTACAACAGGTGAAGACTTAGCAAAGCAACTGTGCGTTCTCACTTCCTCTCTTATTCCTCTGCCAAGTTTGCTGGTAGATGAGGTAAGCAGTGCAGAATCCAATCACCTTGGTTGTCCCAAGTGAAGCTACTCTAGACCAGTAAACTGGCATGTGAAAGAGCCCAGGCAATATCAACAGAGATTTCTAGCAGATGCACTGCTGACCACAGACCCATGAGTGAATCCAGTTGAGACCAGAGGAAGCACCTAGCTAACCTGCATAGTTAAGCTAAAGGAGTACTTATTGTTCTAAGCCACTGAATGTTGCAGATAGTTTGCTATGCATCATTATTTTTCATTAGACACCACTGTATACTTCAAAGATTCTCTTTTCCCTACAAAGACAGCATAAAAGAAATACCTCAGAGAAATGAGCCATTCAACTTTCCTAACTTGAGGTAGTTCCCATGCTTGTGTTGTAGTCACTTTTCAGAATGATACCAGTTATTGCCTCCAACTCTAGTTTAGCATCAGATTGTAACCTCAAATTTGTATCATCAAAATTATCACTTACTGCCTCTTTCCTATAGGACTTAAGATGGAAAATGTTAATCTCATTGGATTTATATGTATAACACAAAAGTTTTAGCTCCTTCTTCTATGCCAAATGTATATCCCAACAATTTCTTTTTCTCAGGACCTCTTTGTATATGATTCCTTAGCTCAGATCCTGTCCTCCCTTCTACTCACCACCTCTGAGAATTCTTTCCTGGCTTAGCTACTTATGTCAAGGGATTCTCATTTCACCATGTAGTTCTCCTTTATGCAGCTCATCATGTGGGTCAATTCTTTGGATAACTATTGGTTCTTACCTAGATTTTGAGTCATGAAAGCAGAAATGCTGTATATTTTTCTTACCATTTTGTTCTACCACATAACACAATACCTAGCCCACAATAGGAAGTCAATAAATATTTGGTAATTGAGTAAGTTCAAGCAAAACCCACACCTCATATTCATGTCAAAATGAAAGAAAAATTGGAAAATTGAGACAACTATATGGATTATGTAAACAACTACATTGTTGTTAGAAAGAACGCCATACCTGAAAGTGAATAAACGCTCACTCGATTGTGGGGAAAAAGAATCATTTATTCACGATCTTGCAAGAACAGGTGCCTAGCCGAAAAACGGTAGCTGGCCCACTGAACAACGGAAAGCAGTGATAGTTATCTCCTAAGCCAAACCCGCTGGTCCCTCCCTTGTTTCTCTGCTGATTGGATACTCCAAAGGTTACGGCCTATCCGGATAGTCTAACTAATTCAAACTTCCTGCCCAAGGTTCTCCCTTTTGATTATCCTTTACATTTCAATGACCCTGGCCATTAATTATTTAAACTTGTTTCTACCTATTTGGAGCCAATTCTAGGCTTACATCATCACTCTCCCTCCTTCCCTGCCTACAAGACCAATTTGAGCTGGCCTGCAGCTCTTTCCTGCACCATCCTGTGTGAAAGCTAAATGTCATATTGAAATTAACATCCTTTCACTCTCTTACATTTCAGTTATTTTCAACAATATAAGTTATTCAACAACAATGTAAGAAAATTAATTTCAATATGACATTTTACACTTTGGTGTTATAATATATTGCAATGTCTCTATAATATATTGCAATGTCAAATTAAAATTATGTGGTAATATTTTCCTGCAATTGCTTGACCTAATCTTGTTTATTACATGATGTTATACTGTCTACTCTTTAATATCATAATGAAATCTTCTGGGTTCATAATATCAGGTTGTACAAAGCATACAATAATAATTGTTACCATTCAATAAGGACCTTTGAGATGTCTATATTCTGTTATTTCTTACCCTTATGGTCTGTGACAAATAGATTTTATTAACCACATTTTCCAAATGAGACTCAGAAAGACAGAATAAACCCACATAAGGGTACATCAGCACTACATGGCTTAATAAAGATTTTAATTTTTATCATTTTTATTTCAAAATTTATTCACAATTTATTCTACTTTCATCATAAACTACACTACCTACCAAAAGGAATGCAGGTATGAGTGAAAACGTGCATGTATTATCATAAAATGGTTTTGGAAAATATATCCTTCATAAACAGGTTATTAATTGAAATTATTCTGTTACAAAAAGAAATTTACCATTAATATTTATTATTCAATTATAATTAATTCCATTGTGTACAGTTTCTTCCTATTTGTTCTTCAGAAGTACCCTACAAAATGCATGACCAGTAGGTTTATGTTAAATGTTAAATTTAACATTAACAAATGTTAAATGTTAAATGTTAAATCACTATTTAACAAGGAGAAAACAATGATTCACAATGGTTAGGTGGTTGAACCCAAGGTCACACCAATTGTTAAGTTAACGATTAGCAGAATTGGGATTTGGTTTCCCTTTTTTGTTTTCATTACTTCTTCAAAAGAGGACCGGTTTAGGAAACAATTCTCCTTGGATCTATCATATTTTTTCAACTCCTGCAAGCAGAAGCATTGACTAATTTTCTTCTAACTATCTTTTTAAAAAATGTTTGTATAGTTAGAATTGGAAGGTAAATATGTATCCTTCTGGAACAAAGATCAGGCAAGCTTACTGCCCGTTATAAGATTTGGGTTCCATAAGGTCAAGATTTCCCTCCTGTAAAGCAACCCACTGAGTGTGCTGCCATCCATCTGAGCTGATTCTTTTAACACCCGTGTGACTTGGAAACAAGGGAACTAGTGTGAATATGTGAATATGCTCATGCTGCTTGCTGTGCTAACATAAATTTTTTGTTTCTGACCCATCTTTTGTGTCTTCTAAGGGCATCCATGAAACTGTGATAAGCTACTTGGTAGCTTTCAAGCAGAATTTCAGGCTTTTCACAGTTCTTGACAGGACCAAACAATGATATGAAACTAACCATGCAAATCTATATACTGAATTTTATTATTCATAGATTTTATATCAACTTTACTGCTAGGATAGTCTTTATAAAATAAAATTAAAAAATTTATTTTATTAATGGTGATAGTTGTTAATCAAAGTTGGATGTAGTCTTTGCAATCGATTTGGATGTCAAAATGAGCTGCCAATTTAAGTAGAGTCATGGTAAAAGAATTTCATGCAAGTGCTGCTTAAATATAAAGTTGCTAACTTTACTTTCATTGATTTATCCATGGCATAGAAATTATAAGTAATGGCTGGTTGAGAAGACACCAGTATAAAAATGTGGGATCCACAAACTTTTCATATGATATAGGCATATTGATTCATCTCCCTGTTTATGTTCCTGCAAGGATTAAATTAAGGAAAATTTTGCAATTATCTTCCATCTGTCCTTGAACACTGAGAGCCCAGCAGCTCTATATGCTTGTTCTACATGCAAGGAATTTCACTACACAGAAAACACAATGAATTTAAATGATTGGGTCATTTATTCATTCATTAATATCAGTTCAAAAACGTTTATGTACCAAGCATTATACCAGATGCTGGAGATACAAAGGTGATTAAGGCACAGTCCCAGCCCAATAGTAAAACCATAAAAAATCATTTAAAATATTGTTAAAGGTACAGTAAAAAACATCTGATTATAAAGTGGTCAATCATATTAATAAAGACTGAATGCTAACTCTAGTTATGTTCTGTTGTATTGTTATTGCTGTTGCTGATTTCCTTTTTGTAAAAGGAATTATTCTACTCTTAGAAAATGATTTTATGCATGTGAAGAACTCAAGTAAACTTTCTGTTTGAGCCCAATAAAACATAAGCAATGTTTGCCTTGTTATGGTAGTCCTTTTCTAAATAGAAAATAACGTAGTTATATCAGAAGATTTTAAAATGAAAATGATAAAAACAAACTTAAAATACAATATCAGGCTGTGAAAAGGACAAAATCATAGAGACTGGAATGGGTCAACACTGAGGAAGCCAGTGTGGCTTGAGAGGGATTGTGTGCTGTAGAGCAGGGACAGGTTGGGCTGGGAAGGCAGATTGCACAGAAATTTAATGGTGGTTAACCTGTATGCTGGAAATTTTGATCAGGAACATTGAACACTCTAAGCAGAAAAACACAAAATGGCAGCTTTACCATCACAGCAAATTGTTTAGAGAATGAAAAGAGAATACGAACTCCTTGAGGGAATAGACTGCATCTTACTTATTTCTTAAGCTCATCCTGGTATCATGACAACCGAAACAGGAAAATATATTCTATGGAAAATATGTGACAAATTGAATTATCAAAAATGATTATATGTAGTCAACAGCAAAATTTGTAGATGTGGTCCATGTATCAACATCATTAGCATTGCCTGGAACATGTTAGAAATGCAAATTTTCAAGCCCTACCACAGACCTACTGAATCAAAAAGTTTGAGTTTGCAGCCCAGCAATTTGTGTTTTAACAAGCCCTGAGGTGATTCTAAGGCACACTAAAGTTTAGGAACCCCTGGTCTAGAGAAAGGTGAACAAATTGAAAATAATAAGATAATTTGCTTGAATATGTTTAACAATAAATTTGAAATACTTATTGAATTAAGATATGGTGAGAAATAATATTCAGGCAACAGAGGGGAAATGTGGAGTTTTAGTGCAACATTCCTGAGAATTTAAAGTTCAATTATCTGCCTGTTTAGTCCTTAAAGAAAGGTATATAACTTTTAAAAAAAAAAGTGTAACAGACCTATTTTATTTTAAAGCAGAAATAAAATGAAAATTTCAATGAGATTGTAACTTTATTATAATACTGTATAAAATGTATAACACTTTAAGCTCTTTTGGAGAGCAGCCTGTTAAATTAAGGGGCACAATTGTATTGCTTATCTACACAATCCCTGTATTTTATTCAGACACTTAAGGGCCTATCCATACACATTATGACCTCCTTTGACTACTTGAATATCTTAATCACAATCTCATTAAATCCTTAATATTCCATGGAAAGACTCAATCTATAGGAATGTAGCTTGCCTATAGATGGATATGCCCAATCACAAATTCATATTTATCGATGATCTTCACCTTTTAGGTATACTTCTGTTTTCTTTGACGTTGTGAATTTTTCTCTTTCTCCCTGTGACACTGCTGTATTTACTTGGTTAAGAACTTTATTTTAATTATATCACTAAAGAAAAGACGTATTCCTACTCCTTTATTCCTGTTCTTGCATAAAATACAAAATACAACTGTTTGAACTATATTTAACTTGTTCTTTTAATGAAAAATGAGTTCCATATTACAAATTGTCTTCTGGCCATGAGGAATTCTTTATCTCCAGCCGCTCATCTTTCTCAAAATCCAAAATAACACTGGCTATTGCCTAAAAGAAGGGAAAATTTAAATGCTCGAAATGTAAATTTTTGTTTACCTTTCTTATAAAGATTAAACTGAGGTTGCTGAATACGAACTTTAAAACTGATGACAGTAAAACCCATTTAGGAGAAATTCTGACAGTTTATCATTTGCTTTAGGTGCTGCTAGTTTTAATATGGGAGAATATAAATCAAGACAGAAATAAAATATTTGTCTGGAAATAGAAGGCTCACATGCCTTCCAACAGTAGGCAATTGAAAAGTATGTTTTGAAAACATGAATTAAGAAATTAAGAATTACAAAATTAAGATGAATTAAGTAACAGACTTCTCAAAGGATTTATAATGAGGCAGATATTATGTGCTTGTAAAATGCAAGGAAAATATTTTCTTTATATAACATAATTACATTTTATTTATAACAGCTTTGCATGTACATATGAAGAATTGAATATATATATGACATTCACAATGAAAGGCAAAAGTCCCATCTTACTACTCTCTGACCTCCTTGGTCAACTGTCCACATTTCCTACTGCCCAGCATACTTAAACATTTTATTTACTTGGCATTTTCCTCCATATCTCTATGGAAAATATATGTATATATTTAGTTTTTTAGTTTTCAATTTAAGAGTTCTCTATTTAGCTTCCATTAGGAAAAGAGTTTAGCTCTTTTCTGTCCTCACCCAGCATTTATACACATACTTCCTGTCTTTTGTTTATTCTAATATATCAAAATTTTGGTTATACCGATAGTCTGTACTTATATTATTGTGATTACTTGAATGCTCTTCCTAACAGAGCTTAATTTCAGTGAAGCTTATCTTCTTATAATTCTTTTAAAAGGAGTTAACAGCAGATAAAATTTTTGAGACCAAGTTCGCTCAGAAAATACCTTTATTCCAAATTCATACCTATTGATAATTTAGCTGAGAATAGACTTCTAAGTGGTAAACCATTTTCCCTCAGACTTTCACAGAGACGTTTCCTTTATCTTCTAGTTTCTATTATTGCCATGGAGATGATGTGCCTAGTTCTGGCGACAATTTAATGACAGCTGTTATGTGTATTTGGAGCATTACTTGAATTTTCCTTAATGATTTACTCTTCACCCTTTTTCCACTTCTCCTTCTGGAACTTAATTCTTTAGATATTGGGCCACTGGTTTGGTTCTTTCATTGCCTAACATTTTTCTACTAACATATTACTGTGTCTTTTGCTGTACTTTCTGGGAGGTTTCCTATCAACACTTCTATTATGTTTTCCTTTTTTTTTCCCTATCATATTTCATTGCTTTTATTTATTTATTTGTTTGCTTCATGTTCTTTATTTTATATAGCGTTCTCTTCTTGTTTTATGGCTGAAATACCTTCCTTTATCTTTTGAGGAAAATAAATACACATTTTGGGCAGTTTTATTTGCTCTGCATATTCCTTGTTTCTAAAGCTTTGCTTTATCTGTATATTATCTTGCTCTCTATCTCATGAAGCTTTCCTTTCACATGACAATCTCTGAATGTTTCCTCATATCTATGAGATAATTAAGAGTGAACCCCTGTAAAACTGATTAAAAGTTCTGGGACTGTGAGTGTGGATTATCAATAAAGGCGTCCTTGTAGGATGACTGAAATGCCATTTAATTTGGAGGCGCCATATTTTTAATCTTTACATATTTTCTTTTTGATTAGATTATACTGTCCAAATATTCTTCTAATATTCTGCTTAGGAATATATACTGGTATATATATTCTATATAATCCTTATCTATCCATCTATCTCTATGTCCATCAATCTATTATCTAACTTAATCCATAATTCTATATATACTCTCTATTTAGGGTTTGGGGAGCTGATGAGAGATGTCCAGCAGGTCTTACTACACAATATAGGACCTTTCACCCTGTTTTAACCTGACGTATTGACTGTTGACTATGTCTAAGCTCCCTTTAGGCAGAGGCCTTCGATTTCACCCTCTCCAGAGAAAAGTCCTTTGTCCAGTAAATAAAAGGACATAGGGTAGATACTTTGGAGTTTTCTCACAAACTCTGTGATTATTTATTTATTTGATTCCAGTCAAAACTGCCTATCAAAAGTTCCATTCCCAGTTTTTCAAGACATGCCTATCTCTTTTTAGCTACATGAGTTTTGACCATGTTGGCCTTTTGTGGCACCACAACTTTAATCATTTTAATAGCCCTTTTATCCAGATCGAAGGATTCTTCAAGGATATGACCTTAATATTTTGAAAGTTCTTAGCACAGATGTTACAATCCCAGGCTTGACTGGGTGTTTAGTTTGAGGCCAGTCTCACTGACAGGCTTCAGGACTTGGTCTTTTTCTTGAGACTCTGTTGCAGAGGTGCACCAGTGACTTCAGGAGAAATAGCTCACGTTTTCTAATCCTGCAAATTCAGAATTTGGGGCTTTCCATATTTCTCCTCAATTCCCTTTGCAAACTGGCCATTCTTTCTTTAGTTTCTCTCTTTCTTATAACACCTTACCAATTGTAACTAACAGTTACCAGGTCTCCATTCTTTTAGCTCCCATAACAGTTTCCTCACCATTTTTCCAGGCTTCTATAACTGTTTTCTTATTGACCATTGACCATGTAGTCTCAAAACCTTTTAAAAGCATCATCCCATTTTTGTGTACTAATTACTATGTCATTAGATATTCCTGTATGTATTAATTTCTTAAAGCAGCTGCAAAAATTTCCACAAACTTACTGACTTAAAACAACACAAATTTATGATTTTAGAGTTCTGGAAACAAAAGTATGAAATGGATTTCACTAGGTTAAATCAACATTTCAGCAAGGCTGCATTCCTTCCAGAGGTCCTTGGAGATAAACTGTTCATGTGCTTTGCCCAGCTTCTTAAGACTGCTTCCAGTCTTTGGATCATTGCCATCTTTCTGCCTCTTCAAAGCCAGGAACAGGAGTTGGCTAGCAGCCATCTTGCTAGCTCACCAGAGCCACATCTTCCTCCAGCTCTTTTTTTACCTTTAGCTGGGTAACCCCAAATAATATTCTTAATGTAAGATCTGAATAATAACCTTAATTCCATTTCCAAACCTTAAATCACCTTTGCTATACAATGTCTTCTATTCATAGGCTCCAGGGCTAGGACATAAACATGTTTGGGGAACCATTATTTGCCTGCTACAATGAGTAACAGGCAACAACAAAATCTCAATGGTTTGAAAAAGCACACATTTTTTTCTAGCTCGTACATGAAACAATTGGCTGGGGTTCAATAATCTAAACTCATTTCATTCTTCTTGGCTCTAAGCTTCAAGTTGAGTCAACATCTACTTTATAAGATTTCCATCCTCTTCAGACCAGTAATTATCTGAGGCATGTTCTTTTCATTACAAAAAACAGAAACACAAAAAAGTGAGCTCAACCCCACACCATTCTTCAAACTTTTGTCTGCAAGACATCCACTAACATTGCAAAACTCAAAGCAATTCCCATAGTAAAGCCCAATATCTAGGGTAGAGAAATATGTACTCACAACATGGTAGATTGAGATGGAGTGGGTATTTGTTGAAAAATAATCTAATCTACCATCCTTGCTATGTAGGGAATTTCAGAAAATGGGAATAAACACCTAAAAACTGCTGATTCCACACATATGACTCCCATTCAAAATCTTGGTGTCAGTTATATGCTTTAACACAAATACCAATTCATCTTTTTTTTTATTATAAGGTTGAAAATTTTTAAACGTCATAAAGTTAAAAGCATTTTTTTCTGATGAGTTGTCATGTGTCCTATCATTCACTATGCACAGAAACCTTTGTAGCTCTCTTTTAAATATATGAAAAAGATCAAATCCATAAGTATGTCATAACCAAAGCATAGTTTAAAGTGGTCAGACTCTTGAGAAATGTTTCTATTTTTAGAAAGATTGTAAAGCTGTGTTCACTCATGGGGAATTGCTCTTAAACAAATATTGAAATAGAAGTATGATGCTTGGGTCTCTACAATATTTTCAAGTCAAGTCAAGATGACCCATACTCAATATTTATTTCTATATTCCATTTCATTGAAGACCATCAGCTCATTGAAGACAGTGGTCTAGTTTAAACCATCTCTTAAATTCTGAAATAGTCTAACTTTTATTTCTTCATAGAAAATCTAAAGTGACTGGTAGAGAAAATAGACTATGAGGAATAAATTTCCAAACTAAAAGTTTAAGATTAAATTTTTTGAAAGCTTGAGCCTTAACTGGTCTTCGGAATTGTATGAAGTGGTTTCATTACATATTGAAAGTTATAGTTTATAATTTTCTGTCAGTCAGTATTCATTTGAGCTGTTTACCTATCCTACTGTTCAACAATACATAAAAAAAACCAGGATAAATAGTGATTTCGCCATCTTCACAGAATCCAAACAAGCATTTGATATCACAGTGAGGCTTCTTTGGAAAAAATAAAGCACTTTGATGAGAAGTTTTATTGGGCATATCCAATCTACAATGTAGATAACAATTTGAAACTTTTAAATCTGAAAGCTTGTTATTTTATTGCCAATAAACAAGCACAAACTTCTGTAATTATACTTCTTTGCTTTTCTAAATTTGGAAAGAACGACAAACTTACAGAAAAGTTGCAAGTGCAGTACAAAGAACTTTTTCTTTTTCTGAACCATTTCAGTGTAGGCATGCTGCTACCTCCTTCTTACTTGGCTTGGGTTGTGGACTCCCCATGCCCTGCTACCTCTCCATGCTAATGCCACTGTTGCTCCATCCATTGAATGGTTCTCCATCCACTGTTGCTCCATCCATTGAATGGTTCTCCATCCACTGTTGCTCCATCCATTGAATGGTTCTCCATCCACTGTTGCTCCATCCATTGAATGGTTCTCCATCCACTGTTGCTCCATCCATTGAATGGTTCTCCATCCACTGTTGCTCCATCCATTGAACACAATTACCCAGGAAAGGAAAAGAAAGTGATGGCTGTAGTTACATTCTTGAATTTCTTTTGTGGCCAGGTTGGTTAAAAGTGCATATTGTGTGATTAGGAATAGAGTCAAACTGAGGAAGTTTGGAAAGAGTTACTCTAGAAAATGGCAATTCAAAGTACATTCACTTTGCTATAAGTAATTGAATACCCAACTCTGAGATTTCTTACATAAAATACGTTAAATCTCACCAATGTCAAAATTATTTAACAGCATAACTCATTCACATCTTAAAGTTTGGCTGTTCTGCATTTTTATATCATTATACTTGGCAAAAGTCTAAAATTGATAGAGTTAGTACAACAGTTTAAGCTATTTTAAATGCATTTTTCGCTTAACCCATGCCTGCACATCTGAAAATAATTTTCATATACATTGTTACAATTATTAGTTATGTTTTCTAATGTTTATTTTGTTCTTTTTGTTTATTTTTTACTTCTAATTATGCAAACTATTTTATTTTAAATGACAAATTTTAAAAGATGATAGCCTTCAAAGCAAAAATAAATACACTGGAACAATGTAGCCTATTTCAATATAAAAATATTTCTGCCTTCATTTCTGGAAGACATGGTTTGTTTCTTTGGCATCAGAAGGCAAAGAATAAGCCGCATTATTAACACTAAGTGCATTTTCTGCAAGTAAACCACAAAAGTGCTTCTGCAAATCAATATGTTCTAAAAAATGATTTAAAAAACTATCCAGAGGGGAAATCATTTTCAAAATCAAAGAACAGTGTAAGATGATGGCACAAGAAGGTTTCTCTCTCTCTCTCTATTCAGGATGCTCCTGTGTTCTTTCAGCCTGGTCATAAAGGAGTTAGGTACATGGACCATGCAAGGGAAAAATAAAAGCTCACTAATCCTGAGATAGAGATTATGGCCACAGAAAATGCTGCAGTGGTAGAATAATATTTTACTTCCCCTTAATCTGTTCCAGACTTTTCTCTGAGAATTTTCCACTGGGGTGTAAATGTTACAGCTTAGAAGTAATTTTCTCCTACTTTCTATTCTGATTCTTCTCCAATAATATATCTGTATGTCACTATTTTGATAAACAGTCAGTACATTTATTTTGAAAATAATTTTTTCCTCAACTTTTTTTCCAAAGGCAATGGTATAATATATGTTGCTTTGCCTGAGCAAACTGTGCATTTCAACATTTTTATGTTCTAGGGAGAACAGAATGGGGGGAGTCAACCCTTTGGTTCAGAATAATGCAGTTATGAAGAAGGTGGATTATAAATATTTAGATTTAGCCACTATTCTCTCTTTGCTCATTTAACAGGCCAACATTTATTGTATAACTGCCTTATCCTGCATAACTGCAAAGTGTTGGCCCCAGGAACAGAGTGATAAATGAGATTGTGTTTGGGCTTTAGAGATATTCAGAATCTAGTGGGAGGGTTAATAAAGCAGACTTCAAAATATTTGGAAAATTGAAAGTGAAAGTCATTCAGTCATGTTCTGTTAATATCCATGAGAAGAGAACATTCTCTAAAAAGAAGTAAATTGTGAGAGTCATTGCACCTATAAAACAGTCATTAAATATTTTAAAGTTTCTATGATACATTGAAAATAAGTAGATGTAGGAATCAACATGTCATAGAGCAAATCATAAAGGCCTAGAATCATCAAAAAGGGTGGGCATAAATTCTACCTCTCTGAACTCCATTGACTTAACCTAAATTACATCCCAGCTTCCAAAGAGTTAGAGAGTTAATCAAATCTTAGGGGCTTAAAAGGGCAACAATGTACTCCTTCTCACAATTCCGTGGCTTGGCTGGGCGGTTCCTCAGCTGGTTTTGCCTAGACTCACTCACGTGGTGGCATTTTGTTGGAGGAATGCTAAGCTCACCTGGCCCATCTTGTTTTCCCCACCTTGGCCTGTTTTAATTTTCCTGGGCTGCTCAAGCAAACACCATGCAATGGGTTGGGTTTGAGGTTAAGAGAACGTTCCAATCAGCGTGCCACAAAGCAAAGCTTTCTTCACAAAGACTGCGGTTCTGCGTTTAGCTGCCAGCTGTCCTTGCTCCTTGGCTTCTCTGACACATGGTAATGCGTATGGCAGCTTCTCCTCCTCTCTTTTAGATTCTAATGAATTTCAGCTTCTTGCATGCCATGGCTAAATCTCCCATCTGTCTGAATGTCAACCATTTTATGAAGGCACCAGAAATAGGATTAAGACCCAACCTGAGTGCTTGGTTCTATAGCACATATATTAAAATTGAAATGACACAGAGAAGGTTATCATGCCCCCTGAGCAAGGATGGCATGCAAATTTGTGAAGCATTCCGTATTTTTGATCCTGCAACCCTGTTAGACAAAGACTTGAAAGAACTGAAAGCAGGGACATGAATAGGCATTTGCACACTGGTGTTTATGGTGGCATTTTTAATGATTTGCAATGGATGGTGGTGGCCTAAGGGCACATTGACTGATGAATGAAAGGGTGAAATATGGTGTGTAAATACATATGATAGAATAATGAGTAACTACAGGAAGGACTGTGGCATGCAACATGGAGAATGAAACCTCAGGACATTATGTTGAGTGAAATAAGCCATAAAAAATGGACAAATAATGTATGGTATCACTAATATAAACTGAATACAATAAGCAAATTCTAAGAAATGAATTCTAGAAATAGAAACTGGGCAGAGATCAGGCAATCAATAATTAAGGGATACTGAATGTTCAAAGTAGTCTCATCGAAAAGTTTCCTAGATTGTAAGCTCTTATGGCAGTCACATCTATTCCTGAGTTTTAACGGTTATTTCTAAATTCTGAGGTACTGTACTCTTTGCGTATAACCTGGTAGTTCCCTAGAATATTGAATATCTTTGGGACACTTGAGAATCAAAATTAGAGTTCTGCAGCTCTGAAAGTCAGTACTACTCCATGCAGCAACTGTTAAAGAAGCTGAAAAAGAGATCAGACTGCAATTAGAGGTAGGTATGTAATGGACTTGGTTAGGATGAAGGTAAATCAGAATACAGGGTAAAGGATAATATTGCCCATGTTTTAAAACTTCAACCTCTGTGGGAGGCTAAAGGAAGAGATGTTTATTTGGTACAAATTTTAAATTTTCTGTAACACACTAATTTAACCTGTATGGGCAGTTTATTTGAACAACCTAACTACATGGAACCTAGAACATGGAATAAGATCTTATTATTCTGTAGAGATTAATGTAATACCTGGATATATTTCAGAGAATGTGGGGCAGAAAAACAAAATTTGCAAAGTTCCCTTGAGGGACTGTGGGAAAATATGAATCTTTTATACTTCCTCATCTGGAGAAATTCTGATATTTTCTGAGACATTAAGGACTCACAATTTAATAAGCCAAGCCCTTGATCTTGAGGCTTGCCCTTATGAAACTTATTTCTGTAATGGTGAAGTTAGACCTGCATGTAATTGTGCCCAAGAGTCACCCCCAGAGAGCCTCATTTGTTACTCAGATGTGGCCTCCCTATTTAAGCCAAATCTGCAAATAAACTCACTACCCTCCCCATTAAGTGGCACATGATTCCCAGAATATAAGTCTCCTTGGCAATGTGGGGCATGACTCCCATGGATGTGCCTGGCCCTTGCATCGTGGGATAGAGAAAGACTTCTTGACCAAAAGGGGGAAAATATGGAACAAAATAGAGTTTCAGTGGCTAAGAGATTTCAAATAGAGTCAAGAGATCATTCTGGAAGTTACTCATACAAACTCTTACCAGATATTTCTAACTACCATAGTAGGCCAGCCCCCAAACAGTATTCCTGAAAACCCTAGGGAGTGCCCTGGGTTCTATCTAGTCTTTATAAAAGTTTTTCTTAGTAAGTTTCTTTTCTCAGAAACTTAAGTTTTCCAGATTAAGCCCATGGCCAGATAAATCCTGTGCTAATTTGAAACTTGTGTACCCCAGAAAAGACATGTTCTCTAAATCTCATTTAAGATTGCTGGGTGTGATGTTCTTTATCATTTCCATGGAGATGTGACCCACCCAATTATGGATGGTAAGTTTTGATTAGGTGGTTTCCATGAAGATGTGTCTCTACCCATTCAAGGTTGGGTTTACTTACTGGAGCTCTTGAAGAGAGAACCATTTTGGAAGAAACATTAGAGCCCATGCATCCAAAGACTTTTGGAGATACAAAGAAAGAAAATGCCCCTGGGGAAGTCATTTGAAGAAGCCGATAGAGAAAGCTAAAGACATCACCATGTGCCTTCCCAGCTGAGAGAGAAATCCCTAACATCATCAGCCCTTTCTTTGGAGTTAAGGTATCTTTCTCTGGATGCATTAGTTTGCACATTTCTGTGGCCTTAGAACAGTAAACTTGCAACTTAATAAATTCTCCTTTTAAAGCTTTTCCATTTCTGGTATACTGAATTCTAGCAGCTTTAGCAAACAAAAACAAGTCCTAATATCCAGAGGTACCAGTCTCTCCAAGAACAGCAATCATGTTCATTCCTCTATCTCAAAAAGTCAACACCCCTTTCCAGCATGAAGAAGTTAAATTGTCATTATTCAGATATCCCTGAAGATTGAGAGAAAGATCAGTGAGAGGAAGGAGGTGTAACTGATAAATTAGGATTGAACAAATAACTCTGACTACCTACTCATTACACAGATATTTCTTTTTAGTGTCTAGTGTTTAGAATTGAAGAAGAAAATAGCTGAAGTTGTTGAACTACAATCCAGTAACCCTGATCTTTGATAATAATTGTATAACAATATTGGAAAAAAGAAGTCAGTTACCCATTTTTATACGGATCTACTTCTGGATGTTTTGTTTTATTCTAATATCTATCAATACTACATGGTCTTAGTTAACCTACCTCTATTGTAAATCTTAAAATTGAGTATGTTGCAATAAGAGAGAGGGTTAAGGCATATAGGATGTTTGGAGTTTTTTTTTTCTTTTAATTTCATCTTCTGGAGTAATGTGGACATTCTATAAATGCTCATGGTGATGAATACGCAACTACGTGATGACATTGTGAGCCACTGATTGAATACCTTGGATGGATTGTATAGTGTGTGAAGATATCTCAAAAAATACATAAACATAATAAAGGGCATGCTCCCTGAGTCACACCTTAACTGAAGCAACCACATGAGAAGTTCCTACTTACAATGAGTTCACACTGACAGTGGCATACAGCTCCAAACCATCACAGCCTATGTCTTTGTTTGCAGTCTGCTGCAACAAATACTACAGAAAAGTCTGGCTTAAACAACAGGAATTTGTTGTATCACAGATTTGGAGGCTAAAAGTCCAACATCAAAGAATTTGCAGGCCATTATTCTCCAGAATCTGTAGCATTCTTCTGGTGTCTCAATTTCTGCTTCTGTTACATGGCCATCTGTCTCTCCTTCTGGTTTCTACCCATCTTGCTCAGTCATCCCTATGTAAGGATCCCTATTGGGATGGATTAAGACCCACCCTTATTCAATTTGGCCTCACCTTATATATTAACATATTTAAAGATACTTATTACTAATGAGTGCTTGCACATGTCTTTTGTGGGGGACATGATTCAATCCCCAACAACCTTTCATCCTCAAGTAAGCTAGTGTGACCATCTTCCTCAGAAGGTGTCTCAGGGTTCTGAGAGGGAGAGAGCAAATGCTTTCTTGTGGTCTTGGCTCCACAGCTCCCACAGTACCACCTTTGCCACATTCTGCTGACCAAAGGAAGAATTGAGACTAGCCCAGGTCCAAAAAGCTAGAGAAATAGATTCCATACCACGATGGGGACCGCAGCAATGTTACATTTCAAAAAGGCATGAACAAAGAAAAACATTATTCATTGAGGGTAGTATTAAATCTCTCTATTAGAGCACAGAATAATCATGTAATTCTAGGTATGAAAATAATTTTGGTAAATATTTTAAAAATGCAAATTAATATAATTTGGATACTCATATAGGACAAATTGAATTATAGATTTAATGTGCACTTAGAAAGTTTATTTGCCAAATCATTGCTTACTTATATCAATTAAAACACTGGTACCAACAAATTATTTTTATCAACAGTCAACATATCAAGAAATCATAGAATCCATTAGAGGAAGGCTCCCTGAATTCAGGGAGCTATATGTTCTATTGTTGTTTAGTTTGTTGTTTTAATTTTGAAGCCACTATATTCTCAGCACCAAACAAGTTGACACGTAGTGTGTACTGAATAGGCACAATAAATATAGTATCTTTTTTGTGGGGTTTTTTTGGGGTTTTTTTTTTGCTTGTTCTGAGATTTTTTGTTATTGTTTTGCTATGTTTTTTATTGTTTGTTATTGGCTTGCTTGTAAACTTACTTGCTTTATCAATGAGGATACAGAAGCCCAGAGAGCTTAAACTAATTACCCAGTTTTAAACATTTCAAGTATAACAACAATTTTATTTCTTCTGTTAATGTGTTTCCCTTATGGGAAGTTTTATGACCACAATTTTCCTCTAAACCCACTTCTGACCACTTATCTCTGTTATACAAGAGATACATCCTTAATTAAATAAGCAATAAGAGTGAAGATTTTTATAAAAGGCATATAATAAATGCTCAATTTATTTGTTATTGTATTTATTAGTTACCGTTTTTATACCATTATTTTAAATGAAAGAATTTCTATAGAATGAGTACAATTAATTAAATAAGTAGTACAATCTTGGTTCATTGTGTTTTCCTTCTCTAAATCCAATTATAACTGTGGAGAATTTCTCACATATGTTCAATAGCTTTACTACAAAACAAACACACATGCACACACGCATGTGCTCAGCCCGTACAGATGCACATAATGACATGCATTTAATACTGCAGAAGAATGATTGAAGAAATCAATTAAAATCTTATAATTATTTCAGTTGATTCCATTTTAGAACCTAACTATTGCTTTAATTTCAACACAGTATCAGGATAAATGTCTACAAGGACCATAATTTTAAAATCTATTGAAAATGCATACATAAAGCTAATCAATACTTTTTTAAAAATACAACTTATAAGGCATCATATTTTATGACTGGACATTACTTTTAATCTCAGAATAAAGAAGATTTCAAATATCACCTTATCTAAATAGAATTTCCAAAGCTATACTTTGTCATGTTTGCCTTGGGATAATCTAGATAAGGGAATTTTTCATATTTTAATGGGAAGTGGTAGAACATGTTTAAATATATCAATCTTTGCATATAGTGTTATGTGAGTGAGAATTTGCTATCTCCTTGGCAATTTTAGACACCTCTGAATATTAAATTCTTCTTCCCATTACTGGACTGAGATCTGTTTTCTGGTAACTTACATGCGATATTTCCTATAGAAGCACTTCCTAGAATAATCTATCCACAAAAAACCACACCTCTCTCTCCATTCCGTGACATGTTCTTGGTGCCAGTGTTTTGTTGGTGGTTTTTGCAAAACCTGATGAAGAAATCTCATCATGGTCCACAGACTGCTAGATATGCCATTTGTCCTGGACATCACACTTTTAAGGTCTCTCTGAGGTTTTGACCTATTTCCTTAATTCTTAGGGGTTATATACCCACCGAGGTGATGGTTTGAGCCTGAGGGAGAGTACCATAGTTAAATGCTAAACTTTTACTGCCCAAGACAAAATTCTAAAATAGCTTCCACTCAAGGAATGGTTTATCTCCAGGTAATTTTAGCTATTATTTTATTAAAATTAATAAAAATCTCCTTTCGAAGTATGTTACTATTAATTTTATGTGTATTTAAAAATAATACGGTAAAGTATACATTTGTATAAACCATCTTGATTAATTAAAAACAGTAAATTAAGCTTCTTTAAGCCTAAGAGGGATGCTCACATGGCATAATGCCTAGAATGAACCACATTAGACATGCACTCTGGAAATTCAGACAAAAACATGGTTGACAGAATTCCTTTGTCCTCCTATTTTTATATTGCCCAATAAAATCTCCCCATTGTAATATAAAATTACATTACATCAAACACAATATAAGAGATGACTAAATAGAGTAAATGTGGGATTCACACTCAATATCTTGAGTTCTGAATGAAATTTCCTAAACAGTCATCTAAAATAGAATACTGAAGGCAACCTCTTTATCAGTATTCCTAAAAGCATGAGAGACTACCTATTTTTAGACCTGAGCAATATAAAATCAACAGGCCAGCCTGATCAAAACCTGGTGAATACAAGACTCATCATACATACTATCTCCAAAATTTACAAGCCTCATAGCACTTTTGTGTAGGTATTATTTTTACCATTTCGCAAAGGAGAAATGTGAGACTCAGAGAGCTTAACTAAAAGTAGCCAAGGTCAAATCCTTAATACATTGTGAAAAACATCAGCTTGTTTGACCCAAATTCTACACCCTTTCCTTAAAACCACAAGCCAAATCATTCTTTTTCCAAGTCACACAGGGGGAAATCCTGGGCTCATTTGTGGTTGGTTTAGCAGCATAACAGAATAGCAAAGGCAAAGGATTATGAATCAGGTGATATGGTGCGGAATTTCCCTTCAATGAGTTATAGGACTTCAGATGATTCACTTTACCTTATGGTATCCAGTTTTTGTACACTAGATGATTTTTAAGGCTTATTCTAGATTTGAAGTTCTTTAGTTTCCTCACACTTTTCTTTAACTTATATTTTCTTTTTAGGTCAAATGTTATTGGATTTAGATGTATATATTTTTATGTGAGTCATAAATATTTGGCAACATAAGTTTCACTCTGTAAGATGTTGGCATTATCCTACAATAAACATTTTATAGTCTTCTTATGCTCATATCAAGCATTAGATTTCAAAATGAGTCATGTGGCTCAAGGTTTTTTTTTTGGATTTTACAATAGGGATTTATTAATTTACAGTTTACAGTTCTTGGCCTGTGAAAATGTCCCAACTCAAGGCATCAATAGGATGATACCTGGACTCTGAAAACAGGCTGCCAGCATCTGGGAAACCTCTGTCACAGGAAGTACATGGCCAGTATGTGTCTGTATTTCCCTCAAGGTCTTTTGATGCTAGTAAGTCTCTTCTTATTTGGAAATCACAAGGTCCTTTGACTCTTTCATACAGTTAAGTTTCTGAAACATAATAGCAGGGTTCCATTTCATTTTTTTTTTCTGTAATTCAATAGTTTAGTCATTGTTCTAGTATCCAGGCTACTAAAACAAACACCATGCAACAGGAATTTATTGGTTCATGATTTTGAGGCTAAGAGAACTCCCGAATTGAGGTATAAGAAAGGCCATGCTTTTTCTCCAAACATCTTGGCATTCTGGATCTGGCTGCCAGTGAACCTTGGTCCTTGGCTTTTCTGTTATATGGCAATGCACAAAGCAGCACTTCTTCATTCTCTTCCAGGTTCCATTAACTTCCAGCTTCTGGATGCTCCCTATGGATTCTACTTCTCTCTGGCCTTCTCAATAAGGCCTTCAGGAATAGGATTAAGACCCATCCTGATTCATCTGGGCCACACCTGACCTTACATAACCTTATCAAAAAGTCTTATTTATAAGAGTTCACACCTATAGGATTGGATTGCTTATGAACAAGTTTTTCTGGGGTACATAGCAGCAAGCCACCAATGTCATTGAAAATAAACAAAACAGTTGTTATTTGGCTAAAATCAACAATGTGACAAAGTAACTGAAATTTCTGTGTGTGCCATATATCCATACACGTATTCCCCAATGGATGTTGATTTTGCTTTGTCAAATGAAGTCTACTGTTTTTGGACCACCTGAAAACCATTTTACCTTCTTTTTTATTACACTTTATGTTTCCTTTTGGGGAGTAGCTCATCTCTGCTTTATCTCCATTTACCTTGAAGGAGCTGATTCTGTTTCTATTTCAGGGGTGTGTATGTGACCCAGCTCTCAGGCATCCATGCATTCCACATTCCCTTTAATGGAGACTGGGTCAGGGATGGGAATGTTCCTCCATTCAAGATTATGACTTTTGTTCAGATTAATGGGAGATGCTGTTTGCATATATACTGAAACCCAGATGATATACAGCTGAAATCTCTGTAGCCACATTTCCACCAGGTTGGAACACGCTTGTCCCAGTGAAGCCAACACAGAGGCAGGCAGAACCAAGATACAGAAAGAAAATCAGTGCCGTAAAAGATCTCTGATCCCCTGAATCCAGCTATGCCTTAATTTTGAAAAATCCTTGGACTCTAATCACATAAATAAAAGTTTGCCAGTTCAATTGAATGCTTGGTAACCTACAAGTTAAAGAGATCAAAGCTAACTAATACACGATCAAACAAATGCTGAAAGCTTTAATAACTTGATCTTCACCAACTTTTCAGTTATAGATTCATTTCTGAGTCTTTCAGGATTTGGTGCTTGTTTCTTTTCTATATACAATCTACCCCTCAACCATTTTATAGAAACACAAAGTGTGTTACTCATAGCCCTAACTCCTCTCTCACCTATGGACCCTAAAGCATTTATATTTTACTCCTGGTAAAAACATACAAACAAATAAGCAACAACAATGACAACAGCAAAACTCTCAATGTTTATTGTTAAACTGCATTATTGCAAATTATTCTTATTATACCATACTCCTAATTATCTTCAAATATTATAGCTCCTCCATTCCCTCTTTCCCCCACCCCACCCCAGGCAGTGAACTTTTAAAGGACGGGTTGTGATTCTTTTATCCCTTTGTCTTTTCTCCAGAGTCTTGCCCTTAACAAAATAGGAACTCATTTTAAAATATGCTAATGAGTTGGAAACAAGAGTTTAATGACAAAAGCAAGTAGCAAAAGAGAACCTTTTCATAAAATACCTGATAGCCTCAAGAGTTCACAAAACCATATTAAAGATAAATAAATTGAATTGCAAAACTCTGCAGGCCACTTTAGCAACACCATCTCAAAGATTAGCAGCATCAGGCTTCGAAACAATCATGCATAGCATAAACTATAAAATATAGAGAGATAATCAGAGAACTATACTAACCCAATTATTTTATTCACTTGATGTTTAATTTCAAAAGCGTACTGCTTTTCCTTATATTTAAAATAGAAAAGCCAAATTATTTTACCAAGAGCTTTGGTGTATTCTTTACATTAAAATGAATAAATGAGCAAGTTCAAACAAATAATTAATGAAATATGTTATTCTGTGTCTAAAAAGAGTTTCATTTCTCTACCTGACACATACTTTTGGTAGACTAGAAATGAAGCATTTATTACAAACACAGGAATTTGCACAATATATCATGCAAGCTTCACATCATCTACTTCATCAAGATTTAGCTGAAACATCTTTGTATATAACCTGGTCATTGCCTGGAAGTTCAGGCATCTGTGTGACATCTGAAACTCAGAGCTAAATCTCTGCAGCTATGAAAGTCAGCATTACCCAATAAAGCAACTGAAAAAAGCTAAAAAAAAAAAAAAAAGACCAGACTTTGATTAGAGATCTGAATGAAACCGATCTGGTTAAGACTGAGATAAATCAGATTACAGGGTAAAGGATGATATTGACTGTATTTTAAAACTTCAACCTCTGTGGAAGACCAAAGGAAGAGATGTTTGGTCGAAAATTTATATTTTCTGTAGCACATTATCAAATTTAACTTGTATGATATGATCAGTTTATTCAAACACATTTATTACATGGAACCTTGAATAAGAAGTAAGATCTTGTTGATTTGTACAGGTTAGTGTGATGCCCGGATACATCCCAGAGTAATGTAGCCAGAAGATAAAAAAAGCATTTGCAAAGTCCTCCTGAGAGACTGCGGGAAAATGTGGAAATATTAAACTTCCTAACCTGGGGAAGACCTGATATTCTCACACATTGGAGGCTACCAATTTAATAGGCTGAGCCCTTGGCCTTGGGGCCACCTTTATGAAACTTATTCTTGCAAAGGAGAAGCTAAGCCTACTTATAATTATGTCTAAGAGTCAGCCCCAGAGAACTTCTTTTGTTGCTCAGATGTGGCCTCCCTCACTTAGCCAACTCTGCAGGTAAACTCATTGCCCTCCCCACTATGTGGGGTGAAATTCTCCCTGGCAACATGGGACAAGACTCCGAGGATGAGCCTGGCCCTGGCATCGTGGGTTAGAGGAGGACTTCTTGACCAAAAAGGGGAAGAGAAATGAAACAAAAAGCTTTAGTTACTGAGAGATTTCAAATACAGTCAAGAGATCATTCTGGATGCTATTCTAGTGCATTACGTAGATATCCCTTTTCAGTTTGGAAGGTATTGGAGTAATTAGAGGGAAATGCCTGAAACCACTGAACTGTAATCTAATAGCCTTGATTCTTAAAGATGGCTGTATAACTATACAACTTGTACAGTGTGACTATATGATTGTGAAAATCTTCTGACACTCCCTTTATCCTGTAACGACAGATGAGTAAGAAAATAAAGACAAAAATAAATAAATAACAGGGGCTTACAGGGGCTATGGAATGTTTTGGGTGCTCTCTTTTACTTTTATTTTTTATTTCTTATTCTTATTTCTTTGTTTTTGGAATAATGAAAATGTTAAAAAAATCAATGGTGATGATGAATGCACAGCTATATGATGATACAATCATTGCATACTTTGGTTGATTATATGGTATGTGAATATATCTCAGTAAAAGTGCAATAAAAAGATTTAGCTCAAATAAAGTAGAAAATCCACAGGTTTATTAAGATGTACAAAAGTACTGTATGATGCTGGAGTCAAATGACTGATATAGAAATAAGCCCTAAATAACAGGAGACTTACATGAACCAAAATAGATTCCTATCGTATGAAAACTGTATATTATTTTGTGATTACATATTGGGCACTTTTTATTATTGTTAAATAAAATAATTTCATAACTAGAAAATATATTTCAAAAGCAATATATGCATTGTTTGAATTTTTAAAACTTAGACCCTAATGGCATATCTTAAGGATAACCTTTGCTAATTCTGATCAAAACCTTCTAGGATACTGCCTTTGTGAACAAAAACAATTTTTTAAAAAATTCACATCATACTGTATATAATTTTGGAAATTGCTACTTTGTTAAAAAAATCATGTTTATGAATCAATGAATATTTTCTATGATAAACTATTAAGGATCATATGTATCTCATTGCTAGGCATAACATTATTTAATTGGCCAGTCAAATATTTATATATAAATGTGTAAATATGTAAGCATTCATTAACTATTAGAAACAAAATTGTAATGATCAAAAAAATAGTTTCTATCTCTCTGTAATAAGACTTGCATTTGTTTACATCTATTAAGGAGTTTGAATGGTTTATCTGATGTCCACCTTGAACCAGGAATTCTAACATCAGTTTGTCATTATTCTACCATTCCTTCTCAAACAGTTTGCAGAAAGTTCAGGTTACCCCAAATTATTGAGCAAATAAATGACTGATTTCTTCTGGGAAAGGACAGAGCAATTTTTCAGGTTTATCTAAGTTCTCATCAGAGGTGGATTTATTTAATGCTAATGAAGCTTAAATTTCAGGGCCTCTTATTTGCATCAGTCACTTCCAGGTCGCTGGAATAAACCTGACGATGTGCTCACAATAGTTAAATGCTCTTATAAAATTTGCAAAGTAAGATATTTCTACTACTCTCTTTCCAGTCCAATGCTCCCTTTGAAATCAGCACCTTCTTTATGTGATGTGACATTGGAGGAGCTGTGGAAATTCTGGGGATCTAAACATTGAAAACTTTGGAGTGTGATATATTTATGTGATTTGTAGTCACTTCTACATGCAGTAAATAATTGCTCACTGTTGTGGTACATCAGTGACTCTGCTGGGCTGACTAAGCCCAGGGTTGTGACATAAAGATGCATGGCCAGATTGTACAGGTAGCCTGCGCCAAATGCGCGTGGACAGCCGAGGAGAAACAAGGCTTTCTATAAACACGGCCAGAAGCTGATCGGTGGAACATTCTTTGAAATGTTATACTTTGTTATTAAAAAAAGTTGATTAAGTTTTATGAAATTTAACATCAACTCTAAAAGTATGGCATTACTGATTAGGAGTTGTGAAGCCTCACAAAACTTAACTAATCTTTTAATTTAAGAGAAAATATTGATATGCTAAAATAAGATCAAAGAGCATCATGCTAGAGAAAAGATGAAATTATCACTCTTCTACCTATAGATATTCCTATAAAGAAAGATTGTTAAATAAAGAAGTGATCAAAAGCTATATATTCAGAATAAGCAAGAGAAAATACGAGACATGCCAGGTTGTTAATTAATGAAAATGCTCAATTTTGAGATATTCGAAACTTTGTGGCATTTCTCAGCTTTTAGGAATTTTAAAACAATTTTTGTCATTCTAAATGAACATTCACTGATGTTATTCAGAACATTGCATTCTTTTTTTTAGAGAGGGGCAGCTGCAACATTATATAAATTTTAGCCCCAGAATCTAGCTTTACTCCTGTCAACTCACTTATCTATGCAAGCAGGAAAAAAAATCAACAGTATAACATTCATATTCTTATCCTTCTTCATTCCTTTCTTATTTCATGTATGAAGAGGATACCACTAAGTACTAAAATGCACACACTTAAGCAGAAAATAACAGTATTTTTCAGACATAAACAGGAATTATCAGTCTCGTATGGAAGGTAAGTGACTTTCAGAAGATTTTCTAGGGTTAGAAAGGTGAAAGGGGATGAAAAATGACAAAATCTGGACAATTGTCAATTTACTTCTAAAGAATTAAATACTTCTCTGTGGGTTTTTCAAAATATTAAAGTAATATAGGCTCTTTTAAGTGATTGTATATATAGAATATATACAAAAGAAAGCATATATACATACACTATAATGTTTCTTATAACATATATTTGCTACTCTTAGTTATGTATTATATGAATACTCCATACATATAAATACATACAAGAGGATCAAAAGCAAAAGTCAATAGTCTGAAATTTTTTTCATGTAATAAATATCTATGATGGCATAATATTAACATAAATGAAAAGACTGATAGATTAAATTACATAAAACATTTAAAACTTTTCTCCAGCAGTGCTAAAAGATAAGAAAAACTGGGAGAATGTTGAGACATATTCAAGTAAACATTATATCCCTAACTAAGATGACATAAAGTTTCTGTGAGTTTATGTGAAAAAACAAACCACCCAATGAAAGTGGGCATAGAATATATACAGACAAAACATGTAAGATGAAAGTTACTGGTAACAAAGTACCTGAGGAGATGTTTATCCTTATAAGTAGTCAGGGAACACAAATTAAAATAACGAGATTTGCATAACTGGAAAAGGTTGATAATATCTGGTATTATTGGGGATAATAGGGACTTTGGTATTCTGTTCATGGAAGTTTAACTTGATACAAACTTTCTGGCAAAGTAAGTAAGTTAAGTTAGGGAAAAATTGCAGAAAACCTAAAAACCAATCACTAAGATATTGTGTAACAGTGTTGCATTTGTCACACAAAGAAATGTTGCACACTTATTTAAAAGTGAGGGATATCTTTATGTAATGAACCAGAAATATATCCATGATAGATTGTTCAATGTATCAAGAGAGAGACAGGCACAGAGAAAATAGACAAGGAGAGATGGAAGAAGTGGGGAGGGAAAAATGCATGGAAATATACACGTACATGTACTTTTCTAAAATACATTCAGGAAACATTCTGGAGAGTATGCTCTAAAATTTTACCAATGATTAAAAAATTGGGAGAAGGATCAAAGGAGGAACATAACAGAGAAAACAATATTTAACAAATGAGTATGACTGCTGAATCACTGTATTACTATTCCTTCTAGCTAGAAGGAAAAATCTGAGATGGTGGAATCGTAGCCCATGACAAACTCTGGGATCTGTTCTGGAACTATTTGCTGAAGTGCGTTTTGAAAAGTATTGCTTTTTTCTTTCTTCACTGTGTATATATGTTATATTTTACAATTAAAAAAAACATTTAAAAAGTAGGTAACATGGGTCAAATTTTTCTAGCCTTTTCAAAAATTCAAAGCATTTGTCTTATTCTTAAAAATTAATTAAAAACATCATGTTTGAAGAGCGTAAAGGCCTTTTTTTGTTGCTGAATTGACTAAGATTATTTAACCTTTAGTTAATTCTGGACATTTAACCTTTTTCCAATATATAATGTAATAAATAATATAATAAATCTTATTCTTGACATAATAAATAGGCTAGAATAATCATTCTTGAAACTGAATTTTATTCATATTCAGATTATCTCTTTAGGATGAAAGTCTTATTAGGTCAAAGCTTTTATTTATTTTAAGGTCCCACATATATATTGTAAAATTGCCACTTCAAAAGATGGAAGTAATTAACACCCCTTCTATGTTACATGAGAATTACCCATCATCTGGGAAGTGTTCTTCCCACTTTTGTGTTTATCCTTTATTATGAATATTTTTTGAAGTATACAAGCTTTTCATTTTTTGTGGACAAAAAAATTAGTTTAACTTTTTTTGTTGATTTCACTTTTTAAAAAGTTCTTACTTTTCCAAAATTAGATTAAAATATTGACCTTCATTTTTCTATTTATTATGATTTGATATTAAAGCAAATTAGTTTTTTAAATAAATTTTAATTTATTTTGGTCACTTATTCAAATGAAGTTTAATTTCCTTTAGTTTTCCTTCAAAAATCTCAATACTACAGTTGTACTTACTTTATTTGATTTGCAGAAATGTTCTGTTGAACTTGCACATTAAAAATTGGGAAATTTCACAGTAAATTGGGGGTTTTGAAAAATTGGGATGGGCCACACTGGGCCCATACTCCATAAGACAGCAGTTGCCCCATAGTTGAGTAGCTATTGTGCCCTTTAGATAACACATGCAATTTCCAGTTTGCCAACAACCCTTGTCTTCTACTAGGCCCATTTTCCTCTTGTTTGTGGTCTTCCTTAGTACAGTAGCATTTAGTTTGAATTTTTGCTTTAAATAATAGAAGAATGACCAGGACTGGCCTGGACTCTGGTTTATTTATGAAATCATGCTATCCCTGAACTCTGCTGTTAAGTGAGCTCTAATATGTGTTAAGTTCAAGTGGCTGTGCGTTCTGGCACATTAACACCGTGGGTGAGTATACAGAGCAGTGGGAGTTCATGCTGGTAAGCATATTTGGGAATAAGAATTTACTTGAATATATAGACTGCACTATAGCAGTAGTAAAGGAAAGTTTATCTTAGCATTTCATAGGCCTTTAGTTCATTGACTTTAAAGAACTGCTGAGCATAATGTCTGAAAATAGTATATGATAAATTAATATTAGTGGGATGCATGAATGAGTAGAAGAATGAAATGTCTAATGATTAGATTTCATTACTAAGAAGGACATTAACTGAGGGTAAGAATAAACCCAAACTGCCTGAAAAAAAGTTTAAACAGAGCTCAGAGTAAATGAGGAGGAAAATAATAATGTGACAGAGGAACTCATAATGCCTACTATGGACCAGACTCTGTATTAGGTAATAATTCAATGTTGAACTGACCAGACAGAATGATCAGAAAATTGGATCAATATAAATGCCATTAGGCAATGTTCCAAATAAGGAAAACAGTAGATAATGTTTAGACCTTTTAATATGTTGGTCTGTTGTTTTTGTTTTTTTTCTGAGGGGCTTAAGTCCATGCAAAAGAAACAAAAATCAAAACTGCAAAAAAAACCCCCACAAATCTCCCTACTCATCCCAAAAGATATATCCATAAACCTGTGACCACTCTTTTTGAAAAAATCAAACTTCATGTCACCCATTCAGTATGAAGTAAGACTTAGGAAAACAAATTAGACAACAAATCCTAGTGCTTACAAGAATTCTTAATAAAGTTTTATGCTTTAGAAGGAAGTTTTCATGAGGACAAAGTAATTAATAAAAACTAAATCTTCAGGATGCAAGTGGAAAGCAGACACTACCCACAACCTCTACTATTGTTCCACGCTAAAATTCAATGGTGGTTGGTGTGTCACGGACCCTGGGGTCTCTTTCTCATGCTATGCTGTCCGAGTGTTTGGCCTCCAGATCTCTGTTGTATTCCACTGCCAGCCTTTCCTAGGACCATCCCATCTCTCCTCCCCAGCTCTCCAACCTCTACCATTCTAATATCTACTCTGAGCTCCAGGTGTCCGGAAATTAGCAGATTTTTATCAGGACATCTTTAGACTTAGAGAAGAATGTTTCTTACTGTCTTTCCTGAGAAGACATTGGCACATTTTTTTGCTGCTTCTTTCTTTTCTACTTATCCTTATTTTCTTAAGAAGAGACAAAAATCAACCTAGTAATTAACTTCCTTTTTGGACCTCTTATACACAAAATTGCTTAAATGGCTTGAGAGCAGATTCATTATTTGTTTGGTTTGCTAAAGCAGTTGTAATACAATATATCAGAAATGGGTTGGATTTTTCAATAGGGATTTATTAGTTTACAAATCTACAGTTCTAAGGCCATGAAAATGTCCAAATTAAGGCATTAAGAAGGAGATGCCTTCTCTGTGGAAAGGCTGTTGGCATCTGGGATTCCTCTGTCACATCTGCTTGTCCTACTCTCCTGGGTTCTGGTTTCAATGGCTCTCTCCTAAACTCTTTGGGCATTTCTCTGTCTTATCCTTATGAAGGACCCCAGTAAAAGGATTATGACGTTCCCCAAATGGACTGGATCACATCTCAATTGAACCAAAAGGTCCCATCCACCATAGGTCTGCCCTCACAGGGATGGATGAAAAGAATATGACTTTTTGTGGAGTACATAACAGCTCCAAACCAATACATTATTCTTTTTAAAGATTTTACCAAGAGGTTTACTAGATTTTTCTCTGCAGATCCAGGTACTTAGAAAATTCCTGCTTTTGGTGAAAACTAGCTTACTTATGATGCATTCTGTAGGTTGCTCATATTTGCACAACTCTGGCACTATAGTCAGACTAAAATGCCACCAGAAGTTCATACCACTGCCAATAACCTAAATAGAAGGAAACTTCCTCAACAAGATAAAGGGCATATATGAAAAAGCCCATAGCTGATATCTACTCCATGGTGTAAGACTGAAAGCTTTCCCTCTAAGATCTAGAATAAGACAAGGATGCTCACTGTTATTCAACATTGTGCTAGAGCAATTAAGCAAGAAAAAGAAATAAAAGATATCCAAATTGAAAAGGAAGAAGTAAAACTTTATTTATTATTATTTGCAGATGACTTCTATATTTGGAAAACCAAACCAAACAAAACTAAGACAAAGCTACTTGAGTTAATAAAGCAAAGTGGCAGGATAGAAGATCAACATGGGTAAGTCAGTAGTATTTCCACACACTACTAATGAGTTATCCAATGAGTTAATTAAGGAAAAGATTCCATTCACCATAGCAACTAAAAGAATCAAATATCTAAGAATAAACTTAACCAAGATGTAAAGGACCTGTACACAGAAAACTACAAAATATTGCTACAAAAAGAATCAAAGACCTATATAAATGGAAAGACATGCTGTTTTCTTGGATAAGAAAGCTAAATGTCATTAAGATGTCAATTCTACCCATATTGATCTATAGACTCAATACAATACCAATCGAAATTCCAACAACTTACTTTTCAGAAATGGAAAAGCTGGCTATGAAATTTATTTGGACAGGAAAGGAGACTTGAATAGCCACAAACATTTTGAAAAAGAAGAATGAAATGGGAGGACTCACATTTCCTGACTTTAAAGCTAATTATAAAGCAACAGTGGTAAAAACAGCAGAATATTAGCATAAAGACAGACATAATGATCAATAGAACTGAATTGAAAGTGCGGAAATAAACCTTTAGATCTATTTGATCTTGTCATTCAGTTTTTGATATGACTCTCAATTCCATTAAACTAAGACAGAATAATCTCTTCTGTAAAAAAGAAAAAACAGCATTGGAGAACTGGATATCCATATGTAAAGGAATGAAGGAGGACCCCTACCTCACAGCCTATATGCAAATTAACTCAAAATAGATCAAAGACCTAAATATAATATCCAGTACCATAAGACTCCTATAAGAAAATATAGGGAAACCTCTTTAAAATCTAGTGATGAGTGGGAGTTTCTTATACCCAAAGCACAAATAATGGAAGAAAAAAATAGATAAATGGGGACTCCTTAAGAATGAATACTTCTGTGCTTCAAAGAACTTTGTCAAAAGCGTATAAAAACAGGTCAAGGGAGAAAATATTTGGTCACCATATATACGATAAAGTTTTGATATTCAGGATATATAAAGAAATCCTACAACTCCACAATAAAAAGACAAACAATCCAGTTATTATAAAATGCACAAAAGACATGAATAAACATTTCTCCAAAGAGAAAACAAAATAGCTGAAAGGCACTTGAAAGAAGTTCATCTTCACTAGATATTAGGGAAATACAAATCAAAACCACAATGAGATATCATTGCACACCCATTAGAAAAGCTGCTATTAAACAAACAGGAAATTACAAGTGTTGGAGAGAATGTGGAGAAATAGGAATACTTATTCACTGCTGGTGAGCTGCAAAATGGTATAGCCACTGTGGAAGAGGGTTTGGCGGTTCCTCAGAAAACAATATATTGAGTTGGCCTATGATCCAGCAATTCTACTACTCCATGCATTCCCAGAAGATCTGAAAGCAGGGAGGTGAACAGACATTTGCGCACCAATGTTCACAGTGTGTTATCCATAATTGCCTAAAGATGTAAAAATTGAAATGTCTATCAATGAATGGATAAACAAAATGTGGTATATACATACAATAGAATATTACTCAGCAGTAAGAAAGAATGAAGTCTTGAAGCACGTAACAACGTGATGAACCTTGAGCACCTAATGCTAAGTGAAATAAGTCGGACAATAAAGGACAAATATTGTATGACTTCACTGATATGAATTAATTAGCATATGTAAACTCATGGTCATAAAACTTAGAATATACGTTACCAAGAGACAGAATTAAGCTAGAGAATGGGGAGCAGTTGCCTAATCTGTACAGAATTTTGAATAAGGTTAAACTTAAATATTTGGAAATGAATAGAGGCAACAATACCTCATTATTGAGATTATAAGTAACTGTGCTGAACTGTCGGTGAATATGGTTGAAAGGGGTTGTTTAAAGTCATGAATGGCACCAGAAGGAAAGCTAGAGGTTAAAATGTGGGAATGCATGAAACGGTGAGCCTTGTGGTGGACAGTGTTTATGATTAGCAGCACAAGTCAAATAAATTATTTCATGAACCAGAACAAATGCACAACCCTTGTACAGAGAGTTAATAATAGAGTGGTGCAAGGGAGAAAGTATCTATTGCATGCTATGGACTATAGTTAAGAGTAATATCTTCATATTCTTTCATCAACAGCAACACATGCACCATACCAATATTAGGGGTCAAGAATAGGTCAATAAGGGGTATGGGGCAATTTGGGTTTTTCTTTTTATGTCCATTTGTTGTTCATCTTCTTGAAGTAATGAACATGTTCTAAAATTGACTGTAATCATTGCACAACTAGGTGGTGGGGGGGCAAGACATTGATTGTATACTTTGGATGGATAGTGTGGGGTGTGGATATAGCTCAATACAATTTGCAGTTACAAAAGGCACCTAAGTTTATATAGTAGAATTAGAAAGTAAGAATAGCTAGGGTAAGATTTTGAAGAACAGTTTCTTAACCCAGTAGATAGTAAAATGGTTTAAAAATTAAGCCATGTGGCCTTGGTGCCAAAAAAAAGAGAAGGGGAAATGGAACAGTATGCAGAGTCTCAAGTTTACATAAAAATTAATATTTGATAAAGTTTACATTTTAAATCAGTGGAATTTAAAAAGATTTGGTACAGGTGAAAATAACTTCAACAGCTGCAGGAAGAAATTATACAAGCAAAATATTTTTAATAGTTAACAACTCAAAATAAAGTAAGAATTCTATTACAACATTTGCAGCTTGCAAAACACTTTATGGAATGGTCACTTTTAGATGCATATCTATAAAGGATTTAATTATGAGGACTTCCTATTTCCTTTCTTCTCCAGACCATGGACCGAATGGTAGGTGTGGTCACTGTCAGAAAAGCTCTTTTAATTCATGGATTTGTTTATTAAGGACCGAATGAACCTAGAAACTAGAAAGCAACGATACTTCATCTGTTACCCTAAGCTTTCTGTTGGTTTGTACTCATTGCGCCCATGGGAAGGAATCCTCAGGCAGTGACTTCAAGGAGCAGTGATTTAAGGTCAGTGCTATTCACTTCTTCCACAAGACTGTCTTTTAGGGCAAAGGTGCCATTTGAGATTAAAAAGGGGATCTATTTTAGAGCATGAAAAAGGATTTCACAGAACTAATTAGTCACAAAAGGGTTGTCCACCTCCCTTCTTAAGAATGTGAGCTCTTCAGAGAATTCATAAGTTTAATATTCTGAATTTAAGCAAGTAAAAATTAAAAATTAAAAAAGCCAAAGAAACATAACAATCACTAATAAATATGTAAATACAGTAAAATATAAAACTGGTGCAACAGTGAAAATTTTTGCTGTGGTTAAGAATACAAAGAGCAAAGGGCCTAGCAACTCCTTTTATTTAAAATGAACTGGTTAGAAGTTGTGGATAGACTGAAATGATCAAATCAAGACTCTTCTAAGGGGAAAACTTCCTGGTATTCTCACTCTTTGGCCAAAGTCCCCAGGCAGTCTCAGACAGAACTGAGTCATCAGTTCAGGCCACAGCCCAGAAGGACACATTATTTAATAGGGGAAAGGAAAATGTTAAAATAATACATAGTTCTTTTCAGCTGATGTTGAGTCAGATCATCATATGCAAAACTAGAAACATTTCCATCCTTCACCCTAGATGCCTTCTATTCAAATACAAGAAGACTACAAAATAGTTTACACATAAATATCCCTGTTAATTTTATTAAAAACAGACACATGTAATTTAAAAACTTTTTGGCAAGAGTACATTTTGATGTTATACTCTTTTCCAGTTTGAATATCTAAGGAATCATCTTAATTAATCAAGTGATCTTCTAAATTATTCTTATAGACAACATGCTCAGAAAGTTATTCTCTATAATAAAAGGGTAAGTGAAAATTCAGTAGAATTTAAATTATTTTTTTCAATTTTATTTGCTAGTGATTGGATGAGTGAAGGTCCATATTGCAATGGATTTACACTATGCAGTTAAGTTTTCACTTCAAGATGTCCATTTCATTTCACTTAAGATCACAAATTGCTTTGCAAATCAAGTTGCATCTTTAAATATGCTCTTAAGAAAAAAATAATTATGTGAATTGAATCTTTTGTTTATCTCACAAATATAAAGTGAAGATGTCATAATTTTCTATGTAATGATGACCACAAAATTTCTTTCATCCTCCCACTTTTAATACACACACATTACTCTTTTTAAGAAACCTTCAGTTTTAAAACATTTAATCAAATATTTATATTACATAATCAACAATTTATATTATGATAATTTAAGACATATAACTTTGATATGAGGCATGCATAATACTTTGTTTTAATCAAATATTTAAAAATTACTATGTATGTTAAGGAAAATGTGCTAGAGCCATGTGTTTTAAAGAGAGCAGTAATTGAATATCAGTGGTGAACACATGAAATTAAATATTATTCTCAAATCTTTGAAGAAACAAAGCAAATATTAAGTTTCATTTGTAAAATATCACATATTAAAATATATTCCATTGAATTCTGTCTCTCTATTATTATAAAACAGTGATTGTGAGAACAATTTTTTATGGACAACTTTTTTTTTATTGCAACCCATTTTCAAATCAAGAACATCCAAGAGAACATCCCAAAACTGTCATAATTTGAGTTTTTGTCCCTCAGTTAATCATATATTTAAATTGCTACTTCCATGGTAGGCGTGAAAGATGTTATTATCATCTTGTTTAAAATCAGGAGACACTGAGTTCTAGTTTTCTGTTAAATATAACCTCAAAGTTTAGGGCTTCCCAACCCTGCCAAATCTTCAAAAGTCTCTCTTTCTTTCCTGCTAAAAGAGACTTTTTCCTTTTGTCCTACCTTATACATTTATAAACACTTAATTCCTTTCTATCACAATATTAATATGTGTATCCTTAAAGTTCATTCACAGCAGATGCTGACGTGTCAAGTAGAGAGAGAGCAGCTGTAGTGCCTGGCCTGCCTTGGGTGGAGGAGAGCAAGAGGGCATGTACAGTGCCCACAAAATGTCACTGCAGTGGTTGCATTAGAGTCGAGAACAAGACAAGAATGTCCATTTCTTTAACATTTATGTGGTAACATTTGGTATAATTTGATGGAATAAAAAGAAGTAAGAAGTATGAAAATTTGAAAAGGGATGTGAAAACTAATATTTTTTTCAGATGACATAATTATATTACATTTCCAGATACCCAAGAGAATCAAATGTGAAACTAATATAAGCAAAAGACTTTGATAAAATGACTGGATATAGCATTAGTGTACATTATACACACACACATACACAAATTAATGGCTTTTTATAAGCATATCACAACCAGTTACAAAATAGGGAAAAAAAACTGCGTTTAGATAGGTACAGAAAAAATAAAATATTTAAGTAGAAACTTAAGAACATAAAAGAAGACAAATGCAAAAAAAAGATAGGAATACAAATATTATGAACAAATTGATTTTCAATTTTCAACTAGACAAACTCATCATAAAGCTTTTAAGGAAAAAATGTATACAGAATAGCCAAGGAGTTTTTTTTTAGAAAAGAGGAGGAATGAAGGTGTACTACCTTAGCATCTATTAAACATATTTAAAATCAATGATAAGTAAAAGAGTGTGGTGCTGCTGTATGACTACAAACCAAAAGAATAATCTCTAAAAGCAAGCAGTAGAGTCAAATACATAGGAGAAACTAGTATGTGATTAAGTTGGCAAGTCATGTCAGTGAAAAACTATGAATTATTCAATAAATGCTTTTGTTATAACTGGTTGTTTTTTTCTGGGGAAAAAAAGATCCATACTAGCTTTTTACACAAAAATAAATTTCAGTTGGATAAGAATTATAAACACATACATGAAAATATAAAACTCATACAGTTATAATAAGAGAATGTTTATAAACTCAGAATGTTGAGAGCCTATTTCAGCAAAAGCATAAGACCAAGAAATCATAAAGCAAAAAATGAGTAAATTGTATCAGCCTAAATACAAAACATTTAATACAAAAAAATCAAACAAAGCAGCAGTAAAGTAGGATAAAAGACAAACACCAGCTGGATAAACAATTTGACATCAATATAAATCAAAATGGACTAATTTCTTTAATAGATACAAAACTCCTACAACTCATTAAGACTAGGTCAACAATCTAAAAGAAAAACACAAAACATGAAATGCCAACTCACATGAATGGAATTGGAGCTATTTTTAAACATAAAGTTGATCAAACCCACTCAGAAATACAAAACGGTGAAATACTATTGTATTTCATACACTGCTACTTTTCAGCTAACAGATTGATAAGACCTAAGATTACTAGCACATTTTATTGGTCAGGATGTAGGGAGACAAACTCTCTGATGTGCTTTAGGAGGAAAGATAAATTCATGTATCCTTTCTGAATGGCAATTTGGCAACATCTATCACAATTTTAAAAGCAAATACTCTCTAACAATGCCACCTCAAACAATTTATCTTACTGATATTACACATGTGCAAAAATGTGTAATCATTCCTGCATTGATTGCTATAGCAACTCAAAGTTCTATTAAAAGGGGTTTGTGGAACTAAAAAGCTATAGAATACCATGCAGCCTTGAAACAGTATCAGAAGTTTAGTTTTGTGTGTGTGTGTGAAAAAGGCAATTTGTATAATGGATTATAATTTAGTAGCATTTGTTAAAACTATGCATGTACACTGATACACACACATACGTGTCAATGCACCAGTATTTATGTAAAAATGTATGCATATACATTTTGTATATATATATAGAATATCTTTTGTATGTGCATGGAAAGATACCCAAGCAATAGCTAGTAGCTAGCAGTGATTGCCTCAGGAGAGTTAACTCTGCAGAAGGAGAGAATCTCATTAGGAGGGAAACTTTTATTTCCCTGTTACACTCTTTTGTAGCTTTTGAACTTTTATTATGTGCATGCATTAATTATTAAAACATATTTTAAGAAGCTAAAAACTAATTTACTGGAATGGGTTGAGCAGAAGCAGAGGTATGTTTAAAAGAAACTGAAGGGAAAGAATTAGAAGCACCAGAAATTTCTCTTAGCAGGGTCGAACCCTGACGGCATGCTCTTACTCAATGACCCTGCACGTCTTCTGGAAACAGAACCCATCAGAGAATCAAGATGGGAATGCTGGGACCTAAGGATTTGATATAAAATTTACAGCTTTAAAATTTAATTTTCCTCAGTGTTTGTAGTGGGAAGACTAAAGAAGTTTAGAACATAACACTCAGCTATGTCTATGACACAAGTTATCTAGGTGGTAAGAATCATTTTTAATTGTTTGGCAAGATAAGCCTAATGCCAACAAAAGAGTTATAAAGAGAGAAAAAGCAGTAGTAATACTAAGAAACGACGGTTCTGTGGTGCTGGAATAATTTGAGAAGATTTTGTGGGGAGGTGGGAATTCAGCTAGTAGGGTTTTTAAAAGGGATTTTGCTTAGCGGATAATGGCAGAGGGCTGGAGGAAAGAATTGCCTGTTTTGGGGGAGGGGACAAGGAAAAACTATTTTGAGTCATGCTAATATTTTAGAGCTTAGGGCCCTACACTAAAGCAGCATGTATTCTAACAAGATAAATCAGGAAGATCAGAGAAAATGAAGACTGTACTACAAAATGACAATTAAATTTATGGTTACTTTAGGAAAAAATATAAATAAATAAAATAAGTTAGACCACTGTCTAAAAGAACACTATAATATCAGGATTATTAAACTCACTCTTGGAATCAGAACAGGTCTCTGATTCTGACTGCATACCGTAATACCACTGGGATCTTGGGTGAATAAGTTAAATGTCTCGATCCTTTGTTTCCTCTCCAAGTAATACTATTTATCTCATAAAGGCTGTTGAGATGATTTATTGAAACAGTGCATGTAAAAATGCATTATTACTTAGCTAGTTGTGGACTCTCAATTACTATTGGCCATAGAGTTATCATGGGCTGTAGAATCACAGAACTTAGGTGAAATTGTTGGTTCCAATACTTACTACACTGTGTGACTTGGGGCAATTCACCTACCCACTCAGTGCGTTGTTCTTTCTCTGTAAAAAGTGATCATCGTGACCTACTGTATTGGTTTTACATTGCAGCATAACAATTGCCACTGATTTAGCAGTTGAAAACAACACCGGTTTATTAGCTTACAAGCTTGACTTCATTCTTTGATTTGGGTCTCAAAAGGCTTGAAATTAAAGTTTTAATCTGAAGGTATTTTGAATATTAAAGAAAATAAGGTTTGCAAAATGCAAAACAAATACTAAAACACAAAATGATAAAAATATTAATAATATAGTGAGTGCCATTTGAGTCAGTCATCTAACACTCTTCTTATATTCCTTTTATTTTTAACTTTTGTTCAGTAATTACAAAGGCAGTAAGAAATGCTGAATTTGGTTTTATCCAGATCATTTAATTGGTGAGGGGGGAGGTGGAGACAATCAACTATTGAGAAAAATTCTTTTGTAATTCTGCCTAAGGTTATTTTCTTCTTCTCTTTCTTCATTATGAGCATCATCAAAATCACCATTGATGCATGCCCAGGGCTGTGCTAAGCCCTTTTGTATATCACATATTCTCCCACCATGAGTTCAGTACTATGAGTAATTCCATTTTACAGGTGGGAATACTGAGTCTTGGTGCTTGACTTGCCTTGGTTAAAAGAGCTTATAGTGGTAGAGACTGTATTACTATTTAGATATGTTCTATTTCTGAAATCAAACTACTAGCCAATAAGAATTCTTGAAAACCAATAAACTTTCCACAGTGTCCTCCTTTTGTCTATTTGTTTTGCTGCTACTTTGTTTTAAGGCAACATTTCCTGAGCTCTTTTCCTTGTGGCACTAAATCTACAATATTCTAAGACGTATTCTGAGAAAAAGCTTGTCATAATAAATTTTAAAAAGCTTGCAAAATGCCAGATTAAACATTATCAGAAAAGTTTTTTAACCACAAGACCTTTCAAAGTTTTTGATAGCTAGCACACATCTTTTGAATACAGCACTTCCCAAACAATTTTGTATAGGCCTCATGAATCTCTAAGAGGATGCTCTCATATGTGGTGTTTCTCAAAAATGTTTGATCATGGAACTTTTGTGTTCTGAAAAGCTATTACTATCTCAGGAAAAATGAGGCCTATACAAAATAGTTTGGGAAGTGCTGTATTCAAAAGATGTGTAGACTCATGTTTGGCACTTTACGGACATATTTGAAGAAGCTATAAAGCTGTACGCTGGATCACATGTGGCTAGTAAAATTCCCTTAGTAGTTTATGTGCGGTAGAAGATTTGCAATAGAGAGTCATCTGATACATTTACTTGTCTTTCTAAATCTATTTCTAGTCTTTCAACATTGCTTATATTTCATATTTGAAGAGGCTATATATGGACTTAGTAAGTGTGAAATGAGTCCTATGAATGCAAATTAGGTAAAGTGGAATCTCCAGAATTAAAGGCTGATTGGTAGATGATCATTATCCATAAGTGAGGGGAAAGATGGGATGACTATGCAAAGAGAATTATGGGGCCAAGATTACGTATCAAATGTAAAACTGAAAAAATGGGACTTAAAGACACAGAGGTATCAAACCTGCAGCATCTATCAAAATTTGTCTGCCCGGTAATACAGAATGGCATTTACTTCAACTCTCCAGTTATGCTGGCATAGAATGTGCATTTCAATGTAGTATTATGCCCTCTGGAGTTTTTATAAAAAGCATTCCTTAAATTAAAATTAAGATAAATTGTGACATATACTGCTAGTAACATATATGGTTGCCAAAAAATTATTTAACTACCTAGAAGGCTATTAAGACCATACATTATCAGGAAATTGAAAAACAGGAAACTAAACAAAACTCTTAAAGCACACCCCAATTCTTCCTTAAATTGTTTGTAACCGAAAGACTGGTTTCTGATTTTACACTTTTAGGATTTAGTACTATCATTTAGAAATAATACTTTATAACTAAAGTTAGATATCCCATTCCAAAGTTAAAAAGATCCTTTATGATGAACATGCCAGAGCATGACTGAAAACATACTTTCAAAATTAAGTAGCAGTGTTGTACCAGACAGCTGGGATTTGATTGTTTGAAGCTGCTTTGCTATAGTTCTGGACAGTGCTGTTTTATTCTAACATCTGATTTAAGCTTAAAACTAGACAGTAAATAAATAATTCACCTTCTTCCCTTAACGAAGTGATTAAATACATAGATACATACGTATATACACATACATATCCTCATATCAAATATAGGCTCTAAACAAACCAGTTTTGAAAGGTAATTATTTTTTGAACAGTTGTGTTACACCTTAAGTCTTCACTAGCAATAAAGTATTTTTCCAATTGCTTTGCATCCCTAAACTCACTTCAAATTCCAAAAGGAAGGTAGAAATTGAAATGTAAAGGATGCAAGGAAGCAAAGGTAAATGAAGTTGCATGGGTTATTGTCCTGTTAGTCTTTCCTTGGTAAATTCTTCCTTAACTGCTTGCCTGAAATGATGTTTTCTTCAATTTCTCAATGGCTGTGTTTCTGTTTCTACCATCTCTCTAGGAGGAAAACAAAAACAAAAACAAAAACAAAAAAGAGCTTTGCTATATTTTGGTACCTGCAGTGGGCAGAATCAAGTCCATGTACAGGAAACACTCATTCTAACTAAAAAAGCAGAGAAGAAGCAAGCACTATTGTAAGCCGCGGGCTGCAATTTTTTGTTTGTTTGTTTTTGTTTAACCACTTTCACTGCAAAAGAGCAGTAATACTAGTTCATTTATTGTTTTTGATAGGTAGCAGAAAAACTTAATCCACATTAGAGATTCTTCAAGAACCTGTCCTTGCCTTCGGTTTTCCTGAACAATCCCCATATACGCCCCACTACTTTTCATTTGCTTCACAGGAAGCTGGGCTTTTCTCCACGTCTCCTACCGGCTTGCTCTAAGCCGTCACCTTTTTACCCCAGTGAACAAACGAGCCCATAACGCTCCCTTCTCAGTCCTCCAGCTACTAACGTGCTGAAGAGCAGCAGGACAGCCAGTCTTTACAGATTAGAGTCCCGCAGCCCACGGGGTTGCATGTCTTGAGAAATTCGCGACAGTTCACTTTTCGGGACCGTGCTTCTCACGCAGCATCCTTGGTGCCCCAAGTGCCACTTTTCAAAACCTCTTAACTTCTTTTCCTGGCTCTACTGAGACGGAACTTCAAGGGAATCCTTAAGGCGGTTAATTATAAAGTCAGGGCTGAAAATCCAGAGACTCTCAGACACCAAGGATCCCCTCCTCCCTTTCCCCTCCGAACTCCAGAGTCGCTGGCGTGTGTGTGTGTGGAAGGCACAGGCAATCTAGGAACTTCCCCGGCGGCGGCAGGTGCCAGGGTGTGGCTGCGGTTGTCTCCTTTTTCTCATCCAGCAGAAGGAGACACCTTAGAAAGAGAGAGAGAAGGTGGGGGGGGGGAATGGAGGGG
>PVIY010013309.1:0-59105 GCA_004026745.1 Myrmecophaga tridactyla | reverse complement strand
AATTCAATATTTTTTTCTCCAGTCCCTCAAGGGACTTTGCCAATGCTTTTTAATCATCTACCCAACATACTCTGGGATGCATCTAGGTATTACATTAAGCTATACAGAATTACAAGCCCTCATTCCTATTCTGGGCTCCCTGAGTCTGAGCTGAAAACAACAATCTTACTATTTGTTTTCTATTTTGCCCTATTTTGTGCATGTTTTCTCATTTCTTCCTTTCTTTTGGATTAACCATATATATATATTTAAACTATATATTATATATCTATATATAAACCACACACATATATATATATTTAAATACTCTAGATGCATCCTTATCATTTGCATGACTTTTAAAGTGGTAGTATGTTAAACCAACAGAGGATTAAAAGGAATAAATGCTGGGTTTTGTGAGCCTTAGTCTACCTCTGATTCTTAACCCAAAGGCAGGTCCTGAAAAAGGGATTTGAGTGCAAGCAGTTTGTATTGAGAAGGTATACAATTAAGAAGGGCAGTATACAATTTTGCTAAAACCTGAATAAGGTTGCCGGCCTGAATTTCTTGCTTAATGATCAGTTTATGTGTGATACCTTATTTTCCACTGTTAGAAGGATATCTCTGCTTATACCAGCCCATGTAATTTTCAAGGTTTTCACATATTGGGCTGGACATTGAATTTTAGCTGAATTTATCAGTTAGCCTCTATTTGCTTATTCTAATTTAAGAGTTCAGGCAAGCAAAATCTGTACTACTTCATTGTGTACTTTATTGTAACAACCCAAGGACATTTGAGTTTGTCAGCATACTGCCCTAGTCTAGTGGAGGAGGTATCGTAGTAAATAACTGAAAGAGAATTAGAACATTACAGAGATGAGGATATACTTTCTCCTCAAAAGAAGTAGCTCAAGAGAATTTAAGGACCATAGTGATCCAAATTCCTGATGGGTCTCTGAAATTTGGACAGAAAAGGAATGAGCCAGGTGTACAATGGCATGCCAGTCTTCTTCAGCTTGTCGTACTTCCATGTCAGATACAGCCAAGGCAATCAGAGGACCATCTTGTTTAATCATTAGTAGTTTATTATAAACTTTCAAGGAACTTCTGTTCCTTGAAACTGGCCAGTCAGGCTACTAAAAATTTGCAAGGAGCTGGGGTAGGTATAGATAATTGGGAGCAAAGGTTTAAAATGTACAGGGTTCCTATTTGGAATATGAAAATGTTTTGGAAATGGATGGTGGCAATTATAGCACAACATAGTTGAATGCAATTGGTAGCACTGAAATATATATATATATATATATATATATATGATTAATAAGGGAAATATTAGATTGTATGGTAAAAGAATACATTTTTAAAACTCCATGAAACTGGGGCTGCAAGGGTAGTTTAGTGGTGGAATTCTTGCCTGCCATGCAGGAGATCCGGGTTTGATTCCCAGCCTGTGCACTTCAACAAATGGTGCTGCAATAAAGGGATAGTCACATGGAAAAAAACTGAAATGTGGCCCCCACCATACAGCATACAAAATTTTAAAAATCTATGGATCTATAATACGCAAACAGTGAACCCTAAGTTAAACCATGGATTTTAATTAATAGTACAATTATAAAAATGTGCCATCATCAATTGTAACAAATATCCCACACCAGTGCAAGGTACTGGTTGTGGGATAATGTATGGGAATCCTGTATATTATGCATGATTTTTCTGTAAACCCAAAACTCCCTTAATAAAGAACAAAATGAAATCAATACAATTGCCTTGTTCATTTCCTTAATCAGAGCAGTGATTATTTGTTGCCCACTTAAATGCAGCATTGCTGACAGTTTTTCTGGAAGTGTCTGGATAATAATAAAATTTATCACCTCCATGCCAATTCACCAAATCCATTGCAAAAAAACCAAGGATACCAGGAAAGGATGGGTGTGGGGGAATGGTTGTCAAAGATATTGGCATCCTACTCAGTCTTACAGGTTATAAACTATAACTGAAATAGCACATTCTGCCCCCTGTTCATGTATTTCTGATATCTTTCTAAATCTGGATGCCTACAATTGGATTTGAATTCTTCCAGGTGGGGAGAATTGCAGCCTGGCTTTAAGAAGTGAGATTAAACATGCTAATGCGTTTCATTTTGGTCAGTAGAAATACCATTACTTTCCTTTAAAAAAAAAACAAAAAACATTTCTCAAAATCCATCTAACAAGCTCTACTTGCTTGAGCCATTTTTTATTGCTCCCTATCTTTTTATTTGCCTCCTGAATATACTCTTTTAAGTGTGTGGCTACAATCTTTTTTCACATCAACAAACACTAAGCATAGAAACAAATCCAGCTAGTCCACTACCACCTCTGGAATATTTTCTCGGCACCTTAGGAATATTTCCTAAGATACTTAGGAATGAGTGCCTTATATAACATGAGGGCCCATAAGCAGTCTAATGACCACATGTGCATCATCAGTGCAAAGGGCAATAAATCAGGCCTTTCTGTTTGTTCATCATAAAGCCAGTCTAAGGTTACATGTACCCATAATATTCCAAGCACTTCAAAAGAAGTAACAGGTGTTTGGGTGGAGAAGAGTGTGGGGCAGTAATGTTTCTCAAGAAAGATCTGTTACATTCCCTCTTTAATTGGGTGCAACACACTATACCATCCTGAAGCATCTTCTCAAAGAATTTTGCTGTCACTTGGGAATTGGTGGTGTCAAATAAAAAAAAAATCCAGACTTGGCTAAGAAAAGACTTTATTAAGAGGAAAAAGTATTAGAATAGGGAGTATCAGATGCAGAAAAGTTTTTTTTTTATAGGGTATGGAAGTGTAAGCAGATTAGAAGAAACTTTTAAAAGGAAAAAGGGCAAGAAAGGGGAAATGACCAACGGGGTCTGCCAGGAGATGTTTTTCACTGTGGTCAACCAATTCTCAGGATAAATTGGCATTTTTGTGCTTTCTTGGATTCAGAGGAAAACAGAGTTCAGGAACTTATATGGAGGAAAGAAGCCTGACCTAAAGTTTGACCAAGGCAAAGAAAAGGGTATGAAATGGGCAACTGTGAATAGTTGGTAGTGTTCAATCCAATTATTAGATTTCTTTCATGTAGCATCTTAAATTAACAAGTATTTCCCTGATCATTAAGTTTTCATATTAATGTCTAGATATATCAGGCTTCTATTGACATTTCTCTGTGAAATACCCAGGATCTTTAAGAGAATATCCCTAGGATTCAGTCATCCAGATTTTGCCCTCTAGCTTTAGAATTTCATGTAATCAATGGCCTTAATCACATTAATTTCTGAATGAATAGGACATCTCTCCAGGTAGCATGAAACGTGAGTTTCCTTTCCAGTAATGGGAAGAAAAAAAAGCAATTTTTACCATATTTTCTCCTCCATTTCTAAGGGTCTGTGTTGGTTGGGTTCAGGTATCAACTTGGTTAGGTGACGGTGCCCAGTTGTCTGGTCAGGCAAGCACTAATCTAACCATTACTGCAATGATATTTTGTGGCTGGTTGATACACCAGAAGGCTGGTTTATTAAACCATAAGTCAGTTGATTGCAATAATAGCTGGTTATATTTATAATTAACTAAGGGTGTGACTTCCACAAATGAGAGAATCCAAACAATTGAAGATTTTTAAGGGAGAAGAGAGAATTTTCACTGTTCAGCCAGTTAATCTCTCTTATGGAGTTCAAGACCCTTCATGAGAGTTGCCAGCCTTGCAGACTGCCCTATGGAATTTAGACTCTTGCATACCTATGGTTGCATGAGACACTTTTAGAAACCTCATTTTTAGAGATATTTCCATGTTGGTTCTGTCTCTCTAGAAAACCCTGACTAATATAGCTTGGTACTGGGAGTGGTTCTTGAGAAACAGAAACTTAAAAATGGGTTTTTGCAATTGGCTTTCTACTCTGTTCAGACTCAAAGGCACTAATGACTCTATTTCCAATAATCAAGATGGCAGTGACAGTCATGGCATGCATTGGCAATAGAGATATGCAAAATATAACCATTTGCTTCTATTAACTGTACTCTTAGAAGAAACAAGGCTCTGGGTGGGACTGTTTTTGACACCTTAACAGAGTTTTGGCAGTTATGGGGTATAATGATGTTGGCTGGTTGTTCTTAGGTATGCTGGATACAGTTATAAGGAAAAGAGATGAGATGAAGGCTTCAAATTTGCATCAAGCAATAAAGCTGGGCATGTACAACAGCAGTCCATCATAAAATGGAAATGTTATGTAAAAGATAGGCTCAAGCAGGTCTTGAAGGCACAAGTAAGTTACATGAGGAAGTGGTTCAAATGCCCATGGCCCCCACTTCTGCCACATTACTTTCTGTTTCCCAGCCCAGATCTATGGCCTCGTGGGAAGTTTCATACAGTTAGGTGACTGATGAAACTCACTCAGGCCTGGTTTACAGATAGTTCCATACAACATGCAGGTACCACCTCACAGTGGACAGCTGCAGCACTACAACCCATTTCTGGGATGTCCTTGAAGGACAGTGGTGAGGGAAATCCACCCAGTGGGCAGAACTCCAAGCAGTGGACCAGGTTGTTCATTTTGTTTGGAAGAAGAAATGGCCAGAGGTAAATTTGTATACTGATTCATGAGCTGTTGCTAATGGTTTTGCCGGATGATCAGGGACTTTGAAGGAGCATAATTGGAAAATTGGTGACAAAGAGGTCTGGGGAAGATGTATGTAGATAAACCTTTCTGAGTACGTAAAAAACATGAAGATATTTGTGTCTCATGTGAATGCTCACCAGAGGGTGACTTCAGCAGAGGAAGGTTTTAATATTCAAGTGGATATGTTGACCCATTCTGTGAATACAAGGCATCCTCTTTCCTTAGCCATTCCTGCCATAGTCCTGTGGGCTCATGAACAAAGTGGGCATGGTGGTGAGGGTGGAGGTTATGCATGGGCTCATCAACATGGACTTCCACTTACCAAGGCTGACCTGGCTACGGCCACTGCTGAGTGTCCAATCTGCCAGCAGAAGAGAACCTTAGTCCCTGATATGGCACCATTCCCCAAGGTGATCAGCCTGTTACCTGATGGCAGGTTGATTACACTGGACCACTTCCATCATGGAAGGGACAGTGATTTGTTCTAACTGGAATAGACACATACTCTGTATATGGGTTTGCGTTCCCTGCAAGCAATGTTTATGACAAAACCACTGACTCTGAACTTATGGAATACATTATCCACCATCATGGTATTCCACACGACTTTGCTTCTGATCAAGGAACCCACTTGACAGCAATGAAGTGTAGGAATGGGCACATGCTCATGGAATTCTCTGGTCTTACCATGTTCCCCATCATCCAGAGGAAGCTGGGTTGGTAGAACAGTGGAATGGCATTTTGAAGATGCAATTACTAGGTGGCAATACCTTGCAGGGTGGCAGCAATATTGTCCAGTAGGTCGTGTATGCTCTGAATCAGCATTTACTCTATGGTGCTGTTTCTCCCATAGCCAGGATTCCTGGGTCCAGGAATCAAGGGGTAGAAATGGGAGTGGCGCCACTCACTACCAGCTCTAGTGATCCACTAGAAAAATGTTTGCCTACTATCCCTGTAACCTTAAGCTCTGCTGGTCTACAGATCTGAGTTCCAGAAGGAGAAGTGCTCCTACTGGGAGACACAACAATGATTCCATTGAACTGAATTTAAGACCACCATCTGGCCACTTTGTGCTTCTCATGCCTCTGAATGAGCAGACAAGGAAGGAGACTGTATTGGCTGGGTGATGATCCTGAATATCAAGGTGAATTAGAAATGCAACTATACAATGGAGATAATGAAGAGTTTCACTGGAATGCAGGAGATCCCCTGGAGTGACTCTTAGTACCAACATGCCCTGTTATTAAAGTCAATGAAAAACTGCAACAACCCAATCCAGATAGGAACACCAGTGGCCCAAAAACTTTAGGGATGAAGAACCATGACCAGCTGAAATGCTTGCTGAGAGTAAATGTAACATGGAATGGGTAGTGGAAGGAGGTAGTGATAAATGTGAACTAAGATTACATGATCAGTTATAGAAATGAGGACTCTCATGGTATGACTATTTCCTCCTTGTTTTGTTATGAGTATGTTTGTATTTTTACATAAAGCAAATACCTTGTTTTCTTCTTCTCATATGACATAAGTTGTATTGTTCATGTTATAGTATTATGTAATAGGATATCAGGTTTAAGAGTGAATGTTACCTAAGGACATGCACCCTATTCTGGAGAGATTTAATGCATTTCTGGTTGTACACAGGACATTTGAGTATTGTTAGGTGCAATACTCTGTTATTGCATTTTACTTAGAGATTAAGTATGATTCAAGGTGATATGTATAGCTGTCAAGATGACAAGGGGTGGACTGTGAAAATTGGGTTCAGGTGTCAACTTGGCCAGGTGCTGGTGCTCAGTTGTCTGGTCAGGTAAGCACTGGCCTAACAATTACTGTAAGAATATTTGTGTCTGGATGATAAACCAGAAGGCTGGTTTATTAAATCATCAGTCAGTTTATTGCAATGGTAACTGATTATATTTATGATCCACAAACTAGAGAATCCAATCAGTTGAATTTGATCCAATCAGCTGATGACTTTTAAGGGAGAAGAGAGAATTTTCACTGCTTCTTCAGCCAGAAAGCCTCTCCTGTGGAGCTCACTGGGACCCTTCATTGGGGTTGACAGCCTCACAGACTGCTCTACAGAATTTGAACTCTTGCATACCCACAGTTGCATGAGACACCTTATAAACCTCATATTTACAGATATCTCCTGCTGATTCTATTTCTGTAGAGACCCTAATACAGGGTTTTATTAACACCTTGCTTCTAGCAACCAACAGGGAAATAGAATTTAATCTATTAACCCACCTGATTGGACTGTCCAATCAGACTCAATAATATCTATTGTTACTGAATAATATTAACACTATAAGCAAGCAAGAGGTTGAGATGAAGCAGAATCAGTATGTTAAGAATTGTTCTCCAGGTCCTTCTCACACAAGACTTTCCCAACCAGCATGGAAAAGATCTCCAAAGGGGTTTTATTAAACATCTCACATAGCAGTAGCAGTTAAATTAAGAATGTGTTTATTTTATATTTCAGAGACATTTTCCAATAAGCCATGCCTTATAAATCCTGAGTTTTTTTGGACAATGCTTAGCCAGAGACATCTGTAATGGCATTTTAGAGAAAATATCTTTCTCTTAGCACTTATCTGTACTCTATTTACCTAGGCTATCTGCCTTTTCTTTCCCCAGGTTTATCTCCTAAAGAGGAGAGAGAATGGACCTCAGTCCAGCTCTTTTAACTTCTCATTTCATTTGCCCACTGGCTGTTAATCCCTGCCATTTCACTGATCCAGTTCCCTCATGGATCACCTCCAAATTGCATTGATAACATTTATCCCTCATAATTTGCCTCCAATGCTTTTAGCCACTTCATGTCAAGGATGGATAGGAATTATCTTGGCATCAAATGCTCATCATATTTTTCCCTCTCCTCCTTTTGTTTGCCAAAATATGTCTTAATCAATGATTTGTGAACTGGAAGGTGATTTCACTTACTGAACTAGTATAAGCTAACACAAAACACCAGATTGTCAAATAAAATTCACATAAAGAGATCTTGCTCAGTATCAAGTGTTCATAACAAGTTCAGATACAAGCAATTAAGAGGCATGAGCAAAGCAAGAAGAGATCTTTAGCATTCCACATGTTCTCCAGGTCTTTATTTTTGACATTGGATACCATTGGGCCTAGGTGTGCTTTCTTGTCCCAAGTAAAGATGAGATTTATAAAAGTTAGATCAGTGGATTATTATCTCACGCAGCAGGGAGCACTGGTCTTATGAAACATTTCTATTTTATACAACAGAGACATACATATCTTAGATGAAATTCTCCTGGGATCCATGCCTCATGTTCCATAGAATATTGGTTTGTTAACCATTAAGAAAACCTAAACTCAGCATAGTTTGATCAAAGTATTTCTTGAATAAGGATTCTTATAGTAAATGGCATTAATCTGTCTTTCTGAAGTTCAAGTCCTTAAGTTTTCAAGGATATTAGACTGGATCATCTGCCTGCCTCTCTTTCCTCTGGGAAATTCTCTCAGTAAGCAGGTTATTAATATAATATCAATTACTTTTTTTTCGCATTTGAATTGGCTGTCCATAGATGTGACCAAATTTTATGTCTTTTTAAATCCACTACCATTATCTCAAAACCTATGAAAGGATGCACAGTCTCATAGTTTCCTTGTGATACATAACATAGTTATTGTTCATCAAATAATTATCACTTTCCTACCTATGATGAAAAACATACAATTTATGTTTGTTTAATATCTTTGAACTGATGTACTTTTATATTGATGGTAAATAAAATAACTTGGAATCAATGTACTTTTATATTGATGGTAAAGCCAAGACTAAAAACTTCCGTATGATGCCCCTCTAATAGATATATTATTATTTTATAGAGACTAGAAAAACAATATCAAGAACATTAAAAAAACAAGCACACCAACAAACTGAATGGTTGACACATGGTTCTAATTTATATCTCTTGACTTCAGACTAAATGCATGCTCCATCATTATTCCATATGTAAGAATGTTCTTGAAGGAATAATATTTATACAAGCTTTAACATTATTACTCCCTGTACTAAGTTGAAAAGTGTCCCCACCAAAAAAAAATTCATGTCCACCTGGAACCTCAGAATGTGACCTTATTTGGAAATAGGATTTTTGCAGAAATAATTACAGACATTCAGTAATTAATATCCTTGTAATAAGAGGACACAGAGACAGAAATTGGAGTAATGAGTCTTAAACCCAAAGAATCCTAGGAGCAACCAGAAGCTACAAGAAGTAAGGAAGAATTCTCCCCTAGAGCCTTCCAGAAGCTAGAAAGTTTTTGGTAATTTGCTATGTCAGGACTAGAAAACTAATATACCTCCTGAAAATATTTGGAAATCACATATCAGACAAAGGTTTGATATCCTGTATACACAAAAAAACATACAAATCAACAACAAAAGGACAAACAACTCAATTATAAAATGGGCTAAGGATATGAATAGGCATTTTTCTGAAAAGCAAATACAAATGGCTCAAATGCACAGGATTAGATGCTTGTTTTCACTGGCTATAAGTGAAATGCAGATCAAGACTAAAATGAGATACCACCTCAGACCTATAAGAATGGCTGCTTTTAAACAAACAGGAAACTGTAAATTTTGGAGAGGATGTGGAGAAATCGGGACACTTATGTACTGCTGGTGGGAATGTATAATAGTGCAGCCATTATGGAAGACTGTTATTTGTTCCTTAAGAAATTAAATATTATGTTGCCCAATGACCCAGCAATAGCACTACTTGGAATGTACCCAGAAGAGCTGAAAGCAGTGACACAAACAGACATTTGCACACTGATATTCATAGCAGCGTTATTCACAATCATCAAAAGATGGAAACAAACCAAATGCCCATCAACAGATGAGTGGTTTAACAAAATGTGATATATACATATGATGGAATATCATGCAACAGTAAGAAAAAATTATGTCCTGAAGCACATGAAAGGATGGATGAGCATTGAGGACATAATATGAGTGAAATAAGCCAGACACAAAAGGATAGATACTGTAGGATTCCACTTTTATGGCCATCATAAAGGTAAAATCTGAGGTTTATAATACAGAACATAGGGGACTTAGAGAGACATAGAAGCTAGAGATGGGTGAACAGTTAGCTAATGAGGTTGAACTCCAATGTAAGGGAATAGATAGAAGTGAAGATCATTCTCAGTGGGTCCATAAGTGAGATTACCATGTTGAAGATGAACAAGATTGAAAGGGGTAGTATAGACCTATGTGTTCCACTGATTAACACTAGAAATATAAATTAGTTCTTCCAAGAACTACTTCAAAGTTATGATTCACGCACAAAGAGTGTTCAATCCAGGGTACAGGGGGAAACTCCTATTGCATGCTATGGGCTATGCTCAAAAGGAAAACATCAGCACTACCACAGCAACAACAGAGGTAAATAAGTGGGGAAAGATAAGAATTAAGTGGTCAGATTTCCTATTTGACGAGGGTGTGTTTATGGGTTTTCTTTCTCTTGGGAACAATGAAATTATCTAAAATTGAGAGTGTTGATGGATTGTGGACTTTGGGCAGTATACATGATGTCTGATGAATGCAGGTGACTGAAAGATGCACTGACTGAGAAGTAGATTGGCAAACAATGGGGTATACTTATGAACAAATGTTGTGCTGCTACAAAAAAGGAATAAAGTCATGAGGTATAAAACGATGTGAATGAACACGTGGGACATTTGGTGGGGCAAAACAAGCCAGAAACAAAAGAACAACAATAGTATGGTCAGCTTTAGAAAGTGCTTATAAGAAAACAGGGACCTAGATTGTAAGCTTTTATAGCAGACACATTAAGTCTGGAGTGGTAATTATTATTTCTGGATTTCGAGAGGCTATCTATACATATAACCTGATATTCAGAGATAAGAATTAAGCTGATCAAGTTGGGGTTAAAGTAATTCAGAACACAGGGGTAAGGAAGACGGTGTCTATATTTTAGAATCACAGATACTCTTTGAGACCAAAGGAAGAAAAGTTTATTTGGTCTGGAGCTGAAATTTCCTGTAGCACATAATCTAACTCAACCTATTTGTATAGCTCATTTGAACAATTGAAACACAGGGAGCCCAGAATAAGAGAGAGGTCCTTTAATCTTGTGTAGATTAATGTAATGCCTGGATACATCTTAGAGTATATTAAGCAGATAATCAAAAAGTATTGGCAAAGTCCCTTGAGGGATGGGGGAAAAAAACATGAAACTATTAAATTTTATCACCAAGGAATCCCCTGATACTGTGTCAAACTTTAGGGAATCCCAAATCAATAGGCCATACCCCCGATCCTGAGGCTTACTCTTGTGAAGCTTATGTAGGTAGAAGCTTAGCCTACCTACAGTTATGCCTCAGAGTTACTTCTGGAGGACCACTTTTGTTGCTCAGATGTGGCCTCACTCTCTCTAAGCCCAACTCTACAAATGAAATGATTGCCCTCCCCTCTGCACGGAGCATGATATCCAGGCGTGCAAGTTCCCCTGGCGATGTGAGAGATGACCCCCAGGGATGAATCTGGCCTTGGATGACCATGGGATCACCAATTCCATCTTGGCCAAAAGGGAGACAAGAAGTGTAGCTCATAAAGTATCAGTGGCAGAGAGTGATCCTACTCTGGAGGTTGCTCTAACATAAGCTTCAGTTAGACATTGCTATCTATCATAACCTACCAAACCTTAACCAGGACCATTCCAGCCAATCCTTAAGAAAATCTAGGAAATATATAAGGTTTCACAAGGGTTCCATGCACTACTGTAACTGTCCAGAAACCTACAACCTCCAAATGGGACCCTGGACCAGATGAGTACTGAAACCTAGAAGGCTCAGCCTCTAAGAACATCAGATAGTTCCATCTCCCTACCCCACATTACTAACAGATGCTTCCAACATGAAAAAGTTAGAATGGCCATAGCCCAAACACCCCTAAAGAGAAAGATAGAAAGATCAAAGGTGATGGTGGAGTTATACAGACAAGATAGGATTTAACAAATGAATATGATTGCTGAATCCTTAAATTGATACCTCTTTTAGTCTCTAAATCTTAGAGCAGCTAGAAGTAAAAACCTAAAGTTATGGAATTGTAACCCATGTCAAACTCTGAAATATGTTCTATGACTAATTGTGCTGTGCTTTGAAATTTATTGCTTTTTTTGTATATATGTTATTTTTCATAAGAAGGAAAAAAAGTCGATTGTGATGATAAAAAATTATGCATTTTATCCTTCTATATTCTAGAGCAGCTAGAAAGAAAAATCTGAGAGGATCATATGGTAGACCATGAGAAACTCTGGGATCTGTCCTATAACTACTTGTTGAAGAGTGCTTTGAAAACTATTGCTTCTTTTTTTCTTTGCTTTGTATATATGTTATATTACATAATTAGAAGAAAAAAAAGCTGATCAGTTTCCGGGTTTCTCTGTCACATGGGAAGGGACATGGTGACTTCTGTTCTCCTTCCCTCCTGGCTTCTGGATGAAAATGTCTCTCTCAGCTCCTTCTGCCTCTCCAGATGTCTATGAGTTCTTCAAAATGTCCCTCTCTTAAAGGACTCCAGCATGTGGATGAAGATCTATTTTGAGTAGGTGGGGTCACATCTCCATGCAAATAACCTAATCAAAAGGTCCCACCCAACAATAGTTCTGCCTCTATAAGATTGGGTTAAAACAACCTGGCTTTTCTGGGGATACATAACAGTTCAAACCAGCACGGCATCCCAAAGGAAATCCTTAAACAAATAAACCTGTTGTATGGAATAAAGACTTTCTAGGGCAAGCCCACTGGATAGTCCTCTCTGCCTTCAAATTTTCAGTCCTAAATCTTAAAAATGCATTTTTTGTATCCCTCTTCTCAATACCTATTTGCTGTCAAATGGCAGAGACTTAAAAATAGAATTGCTACCATAGTCACTTAGATAGTGCTGCCCCAAGGTTTTCAAAATAATCCCAATATCTTTACAAATCTCTTAGCAGCAAACCTTGCTATTGTTCAACTGCCTCAAAGCACAGTGGTAACTTTATAAACTAACATTTCTAATATAAATGTAAATTTTATTTATTCTAGTCCTTACTGGTTACAAGACTTGAATTGATGTAAAATGTTCTGGAGAGTTTGAAAAAGTAGGTTTTTTAGTTATGACAATAAAAAAAAGTAAAAAATTATGAAAGTAAATTCTCTCATATTCAATGCCAACCAAAATTTAATGTCTGCTTATAATATTTTTTAACTTTTGTATGAAACAGTGTATGCATACAGAACTAGAATTTAGTTTTCTCTGTTAAAATAATGAAAGGTTATAAAGAATTTTTCTTAACCATCTGAATATTTTGTCTAAAAGATAAAATTTATATATCACATCAGAATAATATCCTTATTAATGTTTAGGTTAACCTTATCATCCTTTATTTCAGAAGACATCTTCTCACTCTTGAAGGAAAACTGCTAAAAAAATTTTTTTTCTCACCTTGTGAAAGAGAAGTTCTAAAATAGTTTAACCTATTTCATAGAAAAGTGTTTAAAAAGTATTACAATGATTACAAGAGATTTTCTATCCTTCTGTTAGCTAAATTTGCATGGCAAAATATTATCACATATTTAGAAATTGTTTCTATTCTAATACTGATCTGTATATTGTTAAAAGTTGCAAATCAGGAGAACAACCAAATTTGCTTGTCAGTTATACTACTTCAATCTAAGGTTTCTCTAAAAGTACAAGTGATCAACTAAAATCAAAACTTCATCTTCAACAAAAAGACTTAAAAAAATTGCCTTGTTTTTTTTTTAAAATTATGTTCTATCTGTTAATTAATATAACCCTGGTAAATGTGAAAAAGTAAAACAGGACAATACTTCTGCTATGGTTTATAGTTGATGGCCCCAATGTAAAACAACTGCCAAATGTTTTATTTCTAAAAATAAATTCATTTAAAATGCTTATTGAAATTTAAGCTTAAAGTGTAAGCCGTTATAGCAATCACATTTACTTCTAAGCTTTAATTGTTATTTCTAAATTCTGAGAAACTTTGCTCTTTGTATAACCTAGTAGTCCCGTAGAACTTTAAGTATCTGTGTAATACCCAAGACTCAGAGCTAAAGTTCTGCAGCTCCAAAAGTCAGCATTATTCCATACAGCAATGTGTAAATGATGCTATTCTACTTAGAACTAATATAAATATAATATTGTCTATGTTCTAAAACATTAACTTCTATATGAGACCAAAAAAAAAAGCCAGGACATTTTAAGTTAAAAAAAGCAATAAATAAATAAATAGATTTGCAAATTCCTTTAAACTAAACAAAATTAAAACCCATAAAACTATTAAACTTCCTCACCTGGGAAATTCCTTCTATTGTCTTAAGCAATGAGGGATCTCAACTCAATAAACCAAAGCCTTGCCCTCAAGGACTTCAGCTCAGAAAGCAGAATTAATTGCCTTCTCCTGAGCTCTAGAACTAGGAAAAGGGAAGGGGCTACACCTTCCTAATCCTGCATGCTCATGCAACAGTGTAGAAAGAGTAAAGCATTCTCCCAATTAAACACCACCAAAAGGTACTCAATGCAGTGGTCTTACAACAAAAAATAGCAGTAATTCATTGCACTGGCCATCAGAGAAAGAATACTAATACCTCTCAAGAGAATAAGTGTGCCAACATGGCAGCCAAAGCTACAGCCCAATCAACCAAGCCCATTCTAAGTCTCATTTCTGCACCCCTTAACTTAGCATATGCACCCTCTTATTCCCCACTTAAGCAATAATGAGCCACTTAGCTAAAATTCACTCTTGGACCTGAAAGATAGCCATTTCCTTCCCCTCTTTCCTAGTTTCACATGGCTAATGTGTCTCCTAAGCCAACTCACTTCTGTACATCTCTTGCTATTAATCAGCCCTTGCATTTTTAAGCTTCCCACCAAGTTTATTTCTTCCAGACTAGATGTCTTTATGCCAAACCAGTGCTGATGCAAACATTTTCAGCCATTCCACCTGCCCCTCTGAAAGCCTCCCCTCTCAACTTAAATGAGATAGCCAGGAATTTCTATGCCATGTCAGTCAGCGCCTACACTCCCTGACAGGAAAGAAGCAGCTACAGAAGACAGACTCTCATCCCTTAGAACCCCTTAATATTAAGGAGCAAGAACTCTCTGAAGGGAAATTTGAAGTGGGCTAGAACAGGAACAAAAGGGAGAGAAGAAGAAACCCATGAAGGAGTTAATTAATTAAATTAATCAAGGATGGTTAATCAAGGACAGAAGGACCTGTGTCCTGGACAGACAATCTGCTCAGGGGCTACCCACTCAGGTGAAACACCTAGTGGGGGGTGTTCCAGCCGAAGCCAAATGATCTCCACCTGAGTGAGTTATCTGTGAAGAAGGGTAGAGCCATCTGACCCAACCAAATGCACTATACACCACGAGGCAGTGAGGGTAGAAGTAAAAACCTTGAACAAGGAATGGGGAGGGGGAACATGTAAAGCCAATCTATAAAAGCTAATGACACCAACTGCCTATTGCCTCCTATCCCCTCCTTCTGTCTTTGTGAGAGTGCCTGCATGTCCTCTTACATGTGTACCTAATAAATTTTCTGCCCGCTGACTCTAAAAATAGAAAAATAAGGAGGAGGAGGAGGAGGAGGAGGAAGAGGACTAGGAGAAGGAGAAGAGGAAGAGGAAGAAAAAGAGGAAGGAGAAGAAGAAGAAATGGATTGGTTGCACCAATTATGTTTAAAATAGTCATAGAGAGGCCTGATAATCATTTTCTTCATGTCTCCTCTAAATTGGGTATCTCCTTATGTAGGTAGCAATTTGACCAATGGTTGGTTTCAGGCTATGATGTTATTTCCTCTGCACAAAGGGTTGAGAAGTTTGTAAATTAAATGCATTTGCATATATTAATTTTTAACTATTGACTTTCTTATTTGGGTACTGTTTGTTTGCAACTGAAGTCAGACTGTGGTGGTAAAGTACATTACCTTAGCATCTTCCGAGTGTATTTTGTGAAAATAAAGAAGAGACACTTTTGTTTTTAATTGGGATCATATAAGCATTGATTTTAAGAGTTTAAAAAGTTTTATAGAATGCTGACAAAAATGTTTAAAGTGCTGTAGCTCTTTCAAAATGTTTTTATTGTTAGACTTTTTTTGGATGATATAGACTTAGTTTATGAATGTAAGCAATAATTAGAAGGTGGAGTTTATTATATATCTGAGTATGCACTTAAGTGCGGTTAATGTTAAATTTGGTAATATACACTGTGATTCCAGTGATGAAACAAAATTGTGACTGCTTATATGTATATATAAATAATATATATACATTACATTTTGATTGTTTATCTAAGCTGGGGAGTAATTCAGTATTTTCCTTTAGTATGTGTTTTGAATACATATTCGTATTTGCTGATAATATTTTTGTAAGGGCTTTCCAACATCTGTGCTCTAAAGCTGCAGAAACTGTTTAACACAAAGGGGAATAAACAACAATGATCATTAACATGAGGCAACAATAAAGAATCTAAATTTGGAAGCTCAGAATTTGCCTATGGTATATGATCAATGAAGGCAAACACATCATGAAAACTGATTATGTGTTTCATTTTATGTAATGCCTAAGGGGCTACAGTTTAAGAAAAAGAGTATTGAAATCCCTCAAATAGCCATAGAAATTCAATTTGTTTTCCCACTTGCTTTGATTTTTGGATGGTACTTAGCAAACTGAATCAGCAATAATAGCTTTTTTTTTTTACAGTGCATTTTAAACAATTTGAATATATTTACTTATCAAACCCCAAAGTTTACATCATTCCATCTAGTAAGATTATGCCAGATTAATTCTTAGATTATTAAATACTATTGAAAACAAATAAAAAGTTTTCACCATGAAACTTGAGTCTTTTTATAAGCTCTGAAGTCGCTTGGATATTTCCTCCAGTTTTTTTTTTTTTTTTTAGGTAATTGCCAATGCCTCAAGCTGGTTCTCTCATTATATTTCAGTCTTCTAAACTGCTGACCTACCAGTTTTCCCATCAAGAGAAACATCATACCTAGTTATTCTGACATATAAATCTAACAATGGAATCATGATTGGATTGAAATTTTTACTTGTTCACTTCATTTCATTCCACTTAAGAGATTCCTAAACTTTTGCTGAAATATTTAAGCATAGAAAGTGATCAAATCTGCAATTTCTCCGAAATGATTCAGAAAAATATCATATATACATTTTACCACATATATAATTTTCTCTTGTTTCTATCATACACATACATACATATACACATATAACACACACGTGTTTAGTATGTGTGCATACATGTGTGTATGTGTATAGAAAGGAGGAAGAAATGATAAAAATAGTATAAATATTGAAAAAATATTAAAAAATTAGAGAGTTAGAATGAAAAATATAGGAATTCCTTGTATGACTCGATTTTTTTTTATTTGTTTAATGCTATTTCAAAATACAAACACAAAAAAATAGAAGTTCATGTGTTGAGCATCTTAAGCAATTAAAATGGAGGAGATATCATGACAGCTGATGTGGTCAGAGACATTGAATATGTTGAGCATATAGTCTCTGAAGACATACAGGATGCTGAAACATGATTTACAGGGATGAAGCCAGCATGTCATGTACAATAGCCTTAATGAATGTGGGGAAGTGAGAAGGAATAGATCAAACAGAATTTGTTAATTAATATTAATAGATTAATAGATGAGATTTTTACATTGTTAAAAAATAAAATTGGGAATTATAATGTGGTGGAAGCGATGAAATATGTATTTTCCTTTCTTCTCAACTGAGAATCAATCTTCAATTAAGGTAAGAGATATGTAAAGCATTCAGTGAGACGAAGTTGCTTTGGCGATTTTAAAAGCGTATTCCTGAGAGGTATCTTTTTAACTGCCTGTTACAATCCATGACAGGTTATCAAATCAATTTACTAAGTAGCAAGCAGCACATATTTAGACTAATCTAAGTGATGTGCTTAGAATTCATGTCTTTTTTTCAATTATACCAGGATTTTTGCTGATTATAATGTAAAATATATTACCTACTATGGATTAAGGTAAATGTAATACAAGTTTGAAGACCAGCTGCTCTGGAAAAAAATTTTTCCTGTTGTTCCATATGATTTAATGGAATGACCTTGAACAGAAAAAAATATCATTTAGGAGAATGGATTTGTGCAAAGAAAGGGGAGAGGAATATGTGAACCATAGTTCAAGAAAGGGCATCTGCTAGATGACCTGTTTAAAAACAAAAGACATGGAGAAGTTGTAACATTAAGGGTCTATATAAAAGTTTTCTCTAAAGTAGATTTAGTGCCAGCTAATAGGAATTGAACTGGAATCTGAATCCTTTTATTCTACTGATAATATTAGCTACTCATTTTGTTAGAGTACAAAGAGTGCTTGAGTTTGGAGTAGATACTGTGAAAGCGTTTTCAGATAATTCAACTGTGTGTATGGTGACAGTCTCAGTTAATCACAAATGTAAATTTACTGCATTGTTCTATTCCTTAAGTTCTCTGTTTCTTTACTGTCATATCTGGCCCACTGGATAAAGGGGAATAATTAAAGTTAGCGATTCAAAGAGACCATTCAAGGATGTGAATGACCTTGTAATCATTGCACTTAAAAGTTGCTCTAAATCATTGGTTGTGCTTAAATTACAGTCATAAATTTTTAAGGTGGGTGATTTGTGGTTTTACTTGGAGTCTTTAATATGATATATTTCTATTGGGAAAAACTGAATATATATGAACTGGTAGAATGTGAAAACCATAATTAAAAGAAAATTTAGTAATATACTGGCAATAGTTTTTATTTTAATCCTGAAAGAACAAAACCAAGTATTGATGGTTTTTGTTTGTTTGTTTGTTTTTAAAATTTGCATATGGGCAGGAGGCACCAGGGATCGAACTCCAGACCTCCAGCAGGCAGGTCGGAGCTCTGCCTGCTGAGCCACGGCAGCCGCCCTATTGATGGTTTTTTTGACAGTGACATCAAAAAAATTCTTTAGGAATTTTTGGCCAACTTGTCTCATGGTCCTACATAAATTTGACATCATTTAAAATTACAATTCATTCAAAAATTTTATGTTTTAATGGAGTTTTGAAAAACATCATTTTTTTTTATTGGAGTGACATACATAAAGTACCCAAATCTTAAATTACACAGATCAATTAATATTTTCTTATAATGCTTTTGTGCAGCCATCACCCTGTTTAGATACAAAATACTTTCAGAATCTCAGAAGGCTCCCTCACAGCCTTCCCAGTGCCTCTACCATTCCTGGAGATAGGCATTACTTTAATGTCACCATAGAGTAATTATTCCAGTTCTTGAACTTCATATAAATGGGATGATACAATATGCGCTATTTTCTGTAAGGGTCTTTCATTCCTCAATAGGTTTGTGAAGTTAATTCTACTTGATTCTTACAGCTGTAAGTCCTTCATTTCTATTATATGTAATATTCCATTGTTTTAATATTCTAAAATTTATTTATATATTCTATTGTTAATATACATTTGGGTTGTTACTACTTTAGTCTATTTTGAGCACACTTGTAATAAAAATTCTTGTGCATATTCTCTTGGTGAACATATGCACTTATTATTGTTGGATATACCCATAAAAGTGAAATTTCTAGGTCATAGGCTCGTAGATAGAGTCAAAGAATTTTCTAAAGGAGATTTACCATCCTTCCAGCAATATGTGACTTTCAATTGCTCAATGACATCATCAGCACTTTATTTTCAGTCTACTTAATTGTAGAAAATTCGTAAAGAATTGTAGATAACTCAGTGGGTGCATAATGTATTATACTTTCTTGATGAGAAAAGCATTGAGAACCTATTTATTTTTATATATTTACTTTTAGCCTACAACATTGCTAAACTTACTCATTAGTTATAGTAGTTTTTGTAGATTCTATATGATTTTTCATTTTTCTATCTGGAAAAACATATGTTTAATAAATAAAGAGTTTTATTTCTGCCTTTCAAATCTGAATAACTTTCATTATTTTTTCTTGCTTACCGCTAGACAGAAATCCTGATACAATGTTGAATAACAATACATGAGTAAACATATTTCTGTAGTTCAATTTATAGTGGATGATTCAGGCTTTCATCAACAAGCATAATGTTAGCTATAGATTTTCCTAGATTCCCCTCCTTGATTGAGGAAATTGCCACTTGTTCTCAATTAGCTGAGAATTTGTTGGGGAGGAGGAGGGAGAGGAGAAGGGAGATAAATGATCTCAAATGATTTTTCATACATCTATTATCACAGATGTTTTTAAAATGTTTTGCATGGTGAATTACATTGACTTTTTGAATGCCAAATGAAATGAACCTTATATTCCTGGGATAAACCCCACATAGTCATGGTATGTTATTCTTTTAACAAATGGTTGGATTTTATTTGCTAAAATTTGGCTAAGAATGTTTGCATCATGATCAGGAGATATACATATCTGCAGTTTTCTTTTCTTGTAAAAACTTGGTCTGATTTTGTTATGAGACTCATCATGCATGAGTCAAATGAACTGTGAACAATTCCTGCCTTTCATTTTTATGGAAAGATATGTGCAGAGTTTGGGATAATTCTTCCTTATATATTTAGTAGAATTTACCAGTGAGGCCATCTGGACTTAGATCTTATAGGAACATTTTAACAAATGTAATTCCATTAATAGATACTGTGTTATTCAGATTATCTATCTTTTTTTTGGAGTGATATTTGATAGTTTTTGTACTGGAAGAAATGTTTCTATTTTATCAAAATTATCAAGTGTATTAGAATAAATCCATAAACTTCTCTCATTATTTTCTTATTTTATTCTTAATATATTTATATCTTTAGTTACATTTCATCTCTAAGCCCTGGTACAGTTATATTGTTTCTTCCAAAAAGATATTTAATTAACCAAATATATTAATATACAATTAGTGAACTAGTGCAATGAAAACGTGTGCACCACAAGATATCCCTAAAACACAAAAGTAGAAATTAAAACAATGAGGAGCTGGAGTATGAAATCACAAACTGATAAAAACGAATCACCTAAAATGAACTTAAGATTCAGAAATACTCTTTTTCAATAATATTCTTTAACTCAGTCTAATTGTCCAATGATTATTATAACTATCAGCATTATTCACGCCAGGGACAGGACAAAGGTGAGAAGAGCAGGCCACCTAGGACACAAAAGGTTAAGAAGGTGAGAGAGAGAGAGAGAAACAAGGTACCCACTTTCAGGGTAATGCAAGTACAAAAGTTAAGGAGGCACTCGTGTCAGGGATAGCACTTGCATAACCCTCAGCATTAGTGCCTTTTAATTCTTACACCTAAACACTTGAATCATGTTACCCTAGTCCTCGCCTTGCTGCATGCAACTATGCTAACCACCTCTTATTTAGCTGCATTCCCATGATTTGATTGTTAGATCGGATATTTAGGAAAATACTAACATTTATGATGAAAAGTAATTTTTTTTTGATATTGCTATCCATCTATAACTTTAAATATCTCTGAACTATACCTCTTTAGGTTAAAACTAATATTAAAAATCTGGAGACAAAAGGAGATTTAAATTCAGAAAAAGAAGTCCACAGGATTCTCCTCTGATATGAAAAGGCATGATTATGAAAGGCATTTTGTTTTTATTCCCTGGTGAAGTTCTAGAAGATAAGTTTGACCTTTCTTTCCCTACTGACCAAGGAAAAGCTTTCAGGTCACATTTTAACTCATGCTTTGAACAAGGTCAAGAGGATAACAATTTGGTATGTCTTGTGTGACAGTATTAAAAATAGTCAACCTTAAGTTCAATGAATAATTTAAACATTTCTGGGCCTCTGGAGTATTAAGATGTATTTATATGAGAATTTCAACATTTTAGCTAAATTCTTATTCATGTCATGAAACTATTTTAAATCTTGGCTTAAATATTTTTAAAATTTTTCCAATAGACTTGATTTAGGAACAAAATGAAGCCACAGTTGTCTGGGCATGTGCATTGCCTTACTGATTCCCAAATATGTCAGATATTGCCAAATCTCCCTATGGATATCTCATTCCTCAGTTTTTACTTTTGAGTTTTTTGTCCAGCCTCTCCTTAGCCACTACTAAACCATGTCACCAAAGGCAGCAGGATTACTAAACAATCACCTCTGGTTGTTTTTGACCAGTGCCTTGGAAATAGGCTGCTCATCTAGAATGGCCTATTAGTTAAATCAAGAGAATACCTGGGAATGGAGCTTTTCAGCAAGATGTTAGAGTTGTCAAATAGAGACAATTCATTGAGGACACGGTTTTTGTGTTACTTCAAACCTATTATAATCCCTTTAATCAAATATGTACAAAAGTTTAAAAATCTTACTATAGCTGTATTTCTTTTGTCACAGTTTGGAAACAAATAGTTCACAGGGCCTTGTACCACACTTTGAATAGCACTTCCCTAAAGAACATTCACAAACTCATACACAAGTCCCACCAAAAGGAAAGTGTCCCTGTCTTTAACTCAAAGTTTCTTCTAATCCCTTCAAATGCAGAATGCATTATACTGAGACTTGTAAAATCTATGTGTACAACTATCTTAATGTATAACATCACTTAAGATTAACAGAAGCTGCCTGCAATTCTGTTGTCTTTTTGCAGATTTTCTCTAATCAAATTATTGTTCCAAAAATTACGTCCCCAAAATTGTAAGAATTTAGCATACATGAAGTGCATGACTCCACATGAGGAGGCACCATTTGTCTCTAGTTTACAAGCACTGCCGAAGGAAAAAAGTAAGAATCAACTTATTCATTTCATTACAATCTCTTCTGAGTATAATCCTAAAAAGAACACGGGATCTCTGTTCTTTTCCCAAGATTTCTCTATTTCATTTTCTCTAGCTGCTTTGATTAGTTGTGACATTCTGCCAGACAAATACATCTTTGTCAGCTAAGTCAGTGGTAAATTGTACATAAAATTCTCACTGCAGAAATTCATTGTCTGCTAATGAACCAGCCAAAGTCATATCAATTTGACTGATGTTTATTTTCAAACAGTAGTCAGGATAGTTCATCAAAGCCATTGTTAGTAGTAGTTTCTATGAGACCATCCAGAAACCTTGACTATGTGGCTGTAAATCACAGCAAATCAATATATCCTTTCTTCCACTACACATTGTCTCCACAAATTTTTTATTATATAAAAAAAGATAGGATAATATACCAGAAAAGAGAGTGACTTGAAGCAGCATTAGCAATATACTTCACTGCATAGCAGCAGTCTCCTGAGTTGCAACTTTTACTGTTTTACAAATTCTTTTAAGTATTTGTAGGGTGATAGCTATAGATTTTAAGGGGAAATTTTATTTTTTTACAAGTATCAAGGGTGTGCATTCTCATGTAAGAGCCTGTAAACACAATGTGTTAGCCTAATTGGACAGGATTGTGATTTTCTTCATGCTGTATAAATGCCAATGGATTGAACTAAAAAAAATGGAAGAGCTTTAAATGTTGGATAATGCTGAGCAGAGAGAAAAATAGAGGATATTTGAAAAAAACCTGCCTGATCTGTTACATAACATACACCTTTCTACTGCTTTTTGCCGTTGTGGTTCTTTCTTCCCATACTAACACGCAGCTCAAGACATACCAAGTGTGTATGACAGGAACCCTGATATCAGCCTGTAGACTCTGGCAATAAAAAAATAAAAGAATAATAAATAAATCGAATCCTATATTACCCTGCACACTTCTCTTGCAATGCAGTCTTAGCCATTTGGTTCTACACGCCATACTCTCAATGTTATACTTCCTCACTGCAAAACTCCGGTTTGAAATTTGTTACATTCTTATAATGAATTCTGGGGAACAAATGTCAGAAATGATATACACTCTCTCTTTTCAGAAATTCCTTCTGTAGAAATAGAGTTCCACAACACAAAGAAAACTGTTAAGGTATTTAGGGCATACTTAATTGCTATTATTAATGTTGCATTGAAGAAGTATTTACTCTTGAAAATATTCGCTCAAACTGAGAAATATTATTTTTAGTTTGACTTACATACCATAAAGAATATTTTAAGTTTAATATTATATTGGGGCGTTTATGCATGTGAACATTGATAAAAATAAGCTTTACTAGTAAGCCTGAAAAAAAACTAAAATAGATATGGAATTTTGAGGTAACTGCCAATCCATACAGAGCTGTAAGAACAACGCCAGCAAGTCCCTAGTACCCTTTACCCGAATCTTTTCACAATGGTAAAATCTTGCAAAAGTATATGGTGCACTATCAAAACCACGATACTGACATTGATGCAGTCCAAATACAGAAGATAAAAGAGCTCTTCTTAAAAAGCAATTCAAAATGTGTTAAAATCTGAGTTATCGACTAGGGTTTGGTGCTTAGAGATGGAAAGAATATCCTGAGGAGTCTAACTCCTAGCTTAAAACCAGTAAATGATTTTTCAGTCCTGACCATAATTACAAAGGCTACACATGACAGGCCTCATGGGAGCATATTTCCCTCCCTATATCAGACTTGCTTTACAGCCGATGCATTGGAATCTCCTGAAGGGAGTTTCAGTCTAAGACTCAGCCTCATCTGGCTGGTCACGCTTTTGCTCATAGCTGCATTCCTAGCCCAGGTGAGTCCATTTGGAGGCCTCCCTTCAAGGGGTTGAAAAGAAAGCCTTCCTCAGATTGCTCAGTGAAGCCTCCTAGTGGTGTGGAGGGTTGGAGAGTTGGAAGAGGGTATGTCTTTGAGGATGTGATCAGTTAAAATGAAGCCAAACTGGATTAGAGTGGGCCCTAATCCAATTTAACAGATGTCCTTATAAGAAAGGGAAAGACAATAGAAAGACACAACACAGAGGAGAAAGCCATGTGACCACAGAGGCTTAGGGTGGAGTTATGCTACCACAAGCCAAGGAATGCCAAGGATTTTCTATTACTGCCAGAAGGTAGGAAGTGGCAAAGAAAGAATCTCCTCTACAAGTTCTTGAGAGTGCATGGATCTACTGACACCTTGAATTCAGACTTCTAGCCTCCAAAACAGTGAGAAAATACATTTCTACTATTTTATAAGTTTGTGATGCTTTGTTTCAGAAACCCTAGGAAGCTAAGACACTTACCTATGGGGGGAACATAATTTGTGTAACAGAAACCATGGATACTACAAGGTCTGGTTAGGCCTTTTCATTAGACCTTACAGCCTCTCTGGGTTATGGAATTCACGTGGACTGAAACATTAACACAACGTGGATAGGAGATGGCCACTGATCATTTGTCTGTATCTGTGACTTCCCCAGCAAATGCCTGTTGTATTATGATGTTATATTTGTTTAAGCTGCAACCATTTGAAGAAACTGTGAAGGACACAAAGGATTGCTCTCTATTCTGCACTATATTTGCAACTTCTGTGAATCTATAACTATTTCAAAATAGGAACTAAAAATAAAAAGATGAGAGAAAATATGTTCACATCTAATCTCTGTATAAGATTATTTAGAACTTTGAAAACACAATAACAGCTCTGTGGTAGTTAGAGTCAAGTGTCAACTTGACCAGGTAAAGGTGCTTAGTTCAATTGCTGTGGACATGAGCCAATGACATGTGAACCTCATCTGTTGCTGATTAATCTGCAGTCGGCTAGGAGGCATGCCTGCTGCAATGAATGATGTTTGATTTAATTGGCTGGTGCTTAAATGAGAGACTCAATGTAGCACAGCCCAAGCAGCTCAGCATACCTCATCTCAGCACTTGCAGCTCAGCCCAGGCCTTTGGAGATGCAGAAAGGAATCACCCTGGGGAAAGTTGTTGGAAACCAGGGACCTGGAGAGAAGGCCAGCAGAGATCACCCTGTGCCTTCCCATGTAAGAAAGAACCTCAGTTGAAAGTTAGCTGCCTTTCCTCTGAAGAACCAACAAAATAAATCCCCTTTTATGAAAACACAATCCATCTCTGGTGCATTGCATTCCAGCTGCTAGCAAACTAGAACAAGCTCTTTGCTGTGTATATTCCAAAAATGAAGACATTTCTCAGAAACCAGACCATCAACATTCCAGAAAATGTTGCCATGACATTGTAGGGACTCACCCTTACCATGAAGATCCCTAGAGGAACCTTGTAGAGGTACTTCAGTTGCATCAATGTGGAACTCTGCTTGGAAAGAAAATGAAAAGGCATCATATTGACAAATGGTGGGGAAATCAAAAGGAGCTGGACACTACCAGTAGACCATGTAATGAACATGATCAATAGTGTTACACTGGGCTTCATTATAAGGTGGGATTTGTGTATGCTCACTTCTTCATCAAGATCACTATTCAAGAGTATAGTCGTCTTCGTGAAATCCAAAATTTCTTTGGTGAAAAATATATCTGCAAGGTTCAAATGAGACTATGTGTTATTTATTCAGTATCACAAGCCCAGAAAGATGAATTAGTTCTTAAAATAAATGGCATTAAACTTGTATCAAATTCAGCTACTTGCATCAAAATCGACAAGTCACAACAGTTAAAAACAAAGATATCAGAAAATGTTTGGCTGGTATCTATGTCTCTGAAAAAAGAACCGTTCAGCAGGCTAATGAATAAGTTCTAAAAATTCTCCAAGTATGAAAACACCATGCCAGATAATTTCTAAGGCCTATTTGTGATATTTTAAAGATGCAATAAAATTCATTTGTTGAAAAAAATCACAAAATAATTTAAAAAAATAACAGTCCAATAAAAGAAATTGGCTAAAGATTTGAGGAGAAACTTTACCAATGTAGATATATGAATGGCAAATAAGCATATAAGAAAAAAATGTTCATCTTTAGTCATAAGGGAATTGCAGTTTAAAAATATGATGTAATGCCCCTAGGCATTTTTTAGAACATCTAAAATTGAAAATACTGACCATCTATTTGGGGAGGATATGAAGCATCTGGAACTCTCATATGCTGCTGGTGGGTTTTGAAAATAATGAGACCACTTTGTAAATCAGGATTGCTTCCCTGGAGTTACAGTTTTAGCACTCCTTTTGTTTTCATGAATTGATCAAAATATACTCTAAATTTTGAAAAAAATCTGCATTTTTTTCCTGCCCTTTTCCACTTTTATCTGAACCTTCTGTTTTCTTTTCACTTTTGTCCCTGTTATGCTCAGTTTAGATTTTTCTCCCATCTTTTGCACTTCAGTTTATAAAGTTATTAAGTCTCAAGAGTTCAAAAGGCCCAAACTCTCCAGCATCTTAAGACTTTTACCTTTGAAATCTTTCTCTTTGCCCATAAATTGCAATCTGAATAACATCCTCAGAGTTTTACTTCATTTTTTCAAATTTTACTACATTTTCCATTAAATATCTATAAAATTTGGGTACTTATCCTTCTATTGGGCCATCAGAGTTTCCATTGTCTATTACCTAAATCTTCACATACAGATGCTAATATATTGTAGACTTTGAACTTGGGGTAATTTGATTCCACTCATTCTCATTTTGAGATATTTTGTGGATATCTTGTCACTTAAGTTATAGAATGGTTAGAAAACATTTAAACAGTCTAAAGGAAGTGAGAGAATAAATCATATGATAGAACAATGAGAGAGCTCTTCAATCAGAAGGAATGGTGAGTGAAAATCTCTGAAAGGTAAAAAAAAGTCTGGCATATTCAAGGAATTATAAGATGATCAATGGGGTTTAGGAAGCTTAGCAAGGGAGAATTATAGGCAATGACATTAGGAATTCAAAATTTGAGATTTTTATATTAGTGAGATAGAAAGGCATTGACAATAATGAGGGTAGGAATGATATACTCTTTTATTTAAAAGGATAGTTGTAGATGTTATGTGGAAAATAAACTGTTAAGAAGTAGAGAAACCAGTGGGGATGCTATTGAAATAATCCCTACAAGAAATAACAGTGATTAGGGATAAAGTATTAAAAGTAGAAGTAGAGAGAAGTAATGACATTCTGGATATATTTTGAAGGGAGGTATACTGGGATTAGTTGAATCTTACATGGTATGTAGGATAGGTCATTGGACATAACAATTGGGAGTAAGTCATTGAACATAGCAGTTGGGAGTCCAGGATCAAGTCTGTGGCTGAAGATATATCAGTTGTATAGGAGACATCTAATTTTCATGTTTTAATTCACATGATATAAGTAACTTTTAAAAAAGTTTTGAAATTTATTTCAGTTCACATTTATCAAACGATAATGAATATGATGAAACATTTCTTCTCAAAAGAAAACAAAAAAAACTTTGGCTTTATTACTACCTCAATTAGTTCCTATTGGAATATATAGATTTTGCTGCTCTTTAATTTTTAACATAGCCTATCAAAAAACAATCTTGACAAAATCAAAAAGATTGTATATGGTTTCTAGGAGTAAAGAGACATAATATCAAACAAGCTAACAAACAACCTTAAAATATTACAAAAAATTGTTATAGTTTTAAATATCTCACTTATCGAGGTTATTTTTATATTTTCTACACATTTAAAATTTTCAATCTGATTGTTTTATTTTGTTTAAGGCAAAGGTATCCAAGTTAAGAAACTCTCCAGACATCTCAAAAACATAAAATTATAAAATGTACAAAACCTTTTCTTTCATTATTATGTATTTCTCCAGAGATTAGCCAAGCTGCTTCACATTTGAAAATGTTGTCAACATTGCTCTTATTTTGATTATAGTCAAGAAAAGATATTGCTTTCTAGCAAAAAATTTCCACTTGAGCAGTCCCTTTTGAAAGAAAAATTCCTTTTTTCCATTGCTCTTTTGAGTAGCATTATTGATTAGTAATGGTATAAACCACTAAACTGGAAAGAATGGAAATGGATTTATTTTCACAGGAGAATTTAAGCAGTCTTGAAAGAATTCTTTGTGCAGGTACTAGCTCACCATTATTTCATAAGATCAAGAATGCCTTTAGAAAAAAAAAAGAAGAATGCCTTTAGGAGGCTATAGAAATGCTGGATGAAATTGTTTTGAAAACATGATTTTCTTATCACTGTAGTCATTAAATATTTTGTGTGCTCACTATATTCCTAATATGATATTAAGCACTTGTCTTATAAAGATAAATGAAGTATACTCCTTAAACAGCAAATAAAAATTATAGAAGGAAGTCTGGTCTAGAGAGTTTATTAGAAACAACTCTCAAGAAGAAGACGACCCATAAAATTGTTAATGATACAAACTTAGGTAGAGGAGAAAATTGCACATCAAAACGGTTACAATAGTGGCCTCAATCCCCACCAGTGACGCTGAAGGGATGGTCCTTCAGAGATGTCACAAATAGAATGGAGGGCATACCTGCATGCCCATGCATTAACAGTCCTTTAAAAGCAGGCTACTCATAGAGAGGAGGCATGATTTTGCATGAGGTAACATCTTTGGCAGAAGGCCAATCCCAGAAAGGGACAGTAATATATACAATCAGCAACCTAACGATCTCTGCAGGTGAGAGAACAGAAGATTTGGTCTGAAGTGGAGTACCTGGGCTCTTGGGGCTACTAACTAATACTCATCACCTCCATCCTCCACCACTCTTTGAGATTTCTTTTACTATTGGGAGATTGACCAGAGCTTCACCACAGAGGAGTCTGAGTACATGCTCTCAGTGTTTTTTTTCAAGCATTGTGGCTGCTATGTTTGTCTATTTACCATGAAAGTAGATCAGGGTAGAAGAAAATATGCCACAATAAATCACCTGAGTGGCAAACATAATCGTACCTTCTTCCATTGTGCAACAGCAGCTCTACTTATTCTGAATTACAAGGAGTGTAATTAAGCAGACTTACCCCTACTTCCTTCCATTCCTTTGTTCCAGGACCTATGAATTCAACCTACCGAGAAAATAGTACTAGATATTGATTTATGGTGAACATTTTATCCTGGAAGTTAGAACCCAATCTTTCAGGATAATTTTGCCAAGGTAATGATTCGCATCTACTTGCAAAAGGCTATCCTATCACTTTATAAAACTAGAAAATCCTGGATAATACAAGTGATAGGACAAGAGAATTACCTGACATGTGCCCACTCTTTGCAATATTTTGTATGATTCCATGTTGGCCAATTAGATACTCTATAAGCTGTTGTATAATGATTCTGGCTGAGGCCTTATAAGCAGGAAAATTAGACTCATGGAGGACAGTGTTTGGTAGGTATAAGTGATACAAAGATCTACACACATTTGTCATTTCAATAAATTTCTCTACATGCCACCTCTCCAGACCATCATATTTCCAATTGTTTTAATTTGCTGGGCTGCTTAAGCCGATATCATGAAATGGTTTGGCTTCAATAACAGGAATTTATTTACTTATGATTTAGAGGCCAGGAAAATGTCCAAATCAAACCATCATCAAGGTGATGTTTTCTTCCTGTAGACTGGCTTCCAGTCACCCTTGGATCCTCTTTCACATGACAAGGTACATGACAGGATCTACTGGTCTCTTGTTTCCCTTCTGGAAATCATTGATTTTACCTTCTTGCTTCTGCAGCTTTTTCTTTCTTTTCAGAATTTCATTTTCTTATAAAGGACTCAATAATAGGACTAAGACCTATCCTGATTGAAGTGCATCACACTTAACAGAAGCAGCTTCATCAAATGGCCCCACTTACAATGTGTTCATACCCACAGGAATGGATTATATTTAAGAACATGTTTTCTAGGGTATATGCAACTTCACTTGAACTTAGCTAAAAGGCCAAGAAGCAATTGCATACACCTTTAAACTACCACATCAATCTTCCAATCTTTCCTTCCAGATCCCTGACCAATAAAGATAAGCTATATGCTACAGCCTATATATCCTCACTTTGGACTACTTCTCTTTCTACCAAGGATGAACAAGCGAGCTGTCCAAATTTCTGACCATGAGAGGCTTTTCCTTTTGCTACCTGTTAGGGCTACCCTGACTGGGTAGTGCAGCAGCTTTTCATATTGAATCTGTACTTACATAATGAGTTGATTAACCTATGAACAAAGCTTGGTCACATTCCAGCTCTTCCAGTTCATTATAATGGACTTCGATATGGATGTCTGGTCTGTGTGAGAAGCATTGATTTAACAGTGGTGGATGTCACACAGGCTGGACAATGAGCCTTTTAGCAGCTTACTTGTGCTTGGAACATGGCTGATTTTGAAAGTGTCATTGACAACCAATGAAGGCTTTTTTGTTGCCTCACTCTACTCCAATCAAAATGACTGTGTATATCTGATAGAACTCATCTTATAATGAAAAGCCTTTCCTATAGAGTCACTTAATGTTCTGTAGCCCAATAGCATACCAGGAGTTATTTTTTTAATAGTTTGTATTCTCTGTGGTAGATGGTATAATTGTGTTCTAGAGACATAAACCTACATTGTGAATCTTTTATTGGGATTTACCAAAAACTTCATGTAACATCATTTCTAACCAAGATACCCTAGAATTATATGATCTGCCAGGTTGTAGGACACAAGAAGCAGAGAAATATGGGCTACAGCTGAACAGGCTACAGAGCATTTTTCTGTTCTGGGCTGTACTCAGAGTTGGCAGACTTCCAAGTTACCTGATAAATGGACCAGATCACATTGCACAAGTGTGAAATATGCTTACTGTAGGACCCAAAGTAGCCTATCAGATATTTTGCTTCCTTCTAAAAGGATAGATATAAGACAGTAACTAGTCCTTTAATTTTGTATAGGATGTCCTAGAGAGCTTCCAGACAATTCAAAACCAAATAGTTTACTAATGAAGAAAGATCCCGAATCTTCACTGAATTTGTCTCCCACCTTCTGGTCTAACATGTCTTACCAAAGCCTGTAATATCCTAGACAACTTTTTTCTCATTAGATCAGATTAGCTTGATGTTATGAATATAGTGGACACGTGATGTTCTGCTGGGTTCCCAGCCAGACTAGGCTACTTTGGAATATAATACAGTTTAGCAAAAGAGTTAATAAAACCCTCAGCTAAAATTGTTGCTTTATACTGTAGAACATTACACATAAATGAAAACTTCTTCTGGTCCTCTTTGTCATCAGTTATGTAAAATAATGCATTTGCCAGTTTAAGAGTTATTACACCTGAAATCATGTTAATCTCATATACACATTTCTGATTGTTGGAGCATTTGTCAAAGTCATATAGGTCCTTTGGCTTATAGGAAGTTACCCGGCTGAGTATGTTGTAACTTGACACTAGTTATTGGTCTAATGGTTAATAGCGGGAAAGGGCATAGATCTTGAGCAGGCACATAGCTTGCAAGGCAGAGACTTCTCTATCATCTCCAAGCAAGGAAAAAAGCACTGTCTTTTAAGAGAGAAGTGGTCATTTAAAAGAATTTAGGAATTAAAAGTTTTTGAGTGCATCATTCCTAGAGGTCCACATCCCAATTTTGAGGGTCTTCTTCCTCCTCAATCAGGACAGATACTTGGCATAGCAGACATTTGGGGATGATAATTTAAACTTTATTGGAGATCTGCTATCATTATAATATACCCCAGGCCTATTCCTTGGCTTTTTCAACCCTCTACATGAAGGAAATGAATCTCTTTGTGTCTTAAGAAGTCTACCTAGTTTGTACATTTTGATTTAACCTGGCAATTATTCACCCTCAGCCATTAATTGTCTTTCATTGGTACATCAATAGCACCATTAATATTTCTCCTCTTCCTTTTTCTATTAAATTACCATTTCGCTTTAACCTCTCAAAAGACTAAGATAGTGCACTGGCCAGTACACTCCTTCAACAAATTTACCATATCTTCTAGTTCATTACTTATGAAAGTTTTAACATTTCCCTGCCACATTGCACCGTAGTCCATTTGTGCTCCACCTTTAATCAGTGAGTGATTAGATCCTTACTGAAGCTGGTGACACCCAACTGATAGCAACATTGAATCATGCTAGCCCCTGGCACTGAATAAAGATGTGTAAAATGTAAGGCACACATGCTAAAACGTGGTGCCCATGAGGTGTGGGATTCATGGCAGAAGTACTTACTGACTGACCAGGCAAGGATGGCACTGTGTTTAGCTCTGGTAAACACAAATATTTACCTTTTTGATTGTACCAATTTATATGCTCACTTAACAACATATAAGAATTCAAATTGCTTAAACTACTAATCAGTCTCTTTTTCATTTAGCCATTTTTTAGATTTAGAATAACATCAAATTTTAGTTTACTTTTTTCTAATGACTGCTAAAAAGTTGAACATTAATTTCAAATATCTTTAACCATTTAAAAATCCATTTTTGTGAAGTTCCTAATCCTCTATTAATTGTGAGCCTTTTTATTATTAATTTTTAAGACTTTTATATTCTGGATTTAACCTTTTGAATATAATTTACTAATTTTAATGTAATCCATTTTATGTGTTCTTTATGTTTATAATTATTACTTATTACTATGATTATCTTTCCAAATCAGAAACTATAATTCCCTTTTACCCTAACAGCATTATCATATCTTTCACATTTGAATCAACTTTATATTATTCCCTTGTCTTCTGACTTTCGTGTTTCTTTTGAGAAAATATATTCTTATTGTTATTACTCAATTTAATTTGTCATATGGTTCTGACTACTCTGGTGTTTTTAGCAGCGTTATGATATACTTAGTAGAACTTTTCTTGTATTTATCTCTCTAGCAGTTTATAGGTATTCTAGAACCTTTGTAATGTTGGCTTGATGGCTTTTGTTTGTTAAAGAGTATGTTCAGCCATATATCCTCTTCAAATATTGCCTCTGCTGAATCCTTTCTCTGCTCATTCTGGGTCACTAGTTACACATATACTTTAATCTCTTTAGTGTATGCCCTATGTCTTTTGCCCTTTCAATGTACTTTTTTTTCCTGTCAATGTATTTTTTATCCTTTCATTTCTTCTTGTGCTATTCTGATCATTACTTCTTATCTTTCCATTCAGTAATTCTTTATTCAGCTGTGTCTAATCTTCTATTAAATCTATATACTTAAGTATTTTTTTCAGGTCATGTATTTTCAGTTCTGAAATTTATGTTGGGTTCTTTTTTTTTAATAGATTTTAGTTTTGTTTAATTCACCATTATTTTTTATTTCTTTAATATATTTAGCAGAGTTATTCTAAGCCCCATGTCTATTAATAACATCACTTGGATCCCCTGTGGACTTGTTTCTATTGTCTACAGATTCTTGTAATTTTCAATTTTTTTTTGCCTCCCCACATACCCAGTTACTTTTACTTTGGAACCACCCATGCTATATGAAAATTAGAGACATTTTTGAGGCTTACAATGATGTTCTTTTCTTCAGGGAGGGTTTGTGTTTGATTCTGGCAAGTAAATGAGAGGAATAAAAATTCAAGGTACCTGAGTCAACCAGGAATTTAAATTTTCAAGTCTAGACTTCAACCCATGAGGTCCATTCTATGCTTACTATGCCTTAACTTCCAGAGTACCAAACCAATGCTATGTGATTTCACATAACATGATCTCCCGCTTTTGTCCTTATATGCTAGTGAGTCTTTTGAAATCTGTCTTCATCCTATGAACTTTGTGGCTTCATTTTCTAGAACTGACAGTGGGGTGGGGGGAGGGAAACAAATCCAAATGTTGGGCTGACATCCTTTTTTTTCCTTTTCCAGATTTTAGCCTGGTAAGTCTTTACTAAATATTTTAGCTCTCAGATCACACCTCAAGAATACTTTGTACAGTTTTCCTACTTTTTTCCCAGGAGGAGAATTGCTTTGTCTGCCTTAGATGAAATGGAACTCCAAATGTTTGCATTTAAAAATTATCTTTTTCATCAAATATATGCCTTGAAATGTTTTGTTTTTGTTTTTGTAACTTTTCTTTCTTCTGAATATCCTGTTATAATAACCCACTAGAGATACTCTAATTTTACTGGGAGGTTAATGTATGTATGTATTGTATTTTAGAAAACCACTGAAGGTTTTTAGCAATAGGATGATATTCTAAGAACCTTATCTTAAAAAGAATAATTTGCCTGTAATATTGAGGGAATAAATGAAGTGTTTTCATTTCATTTATGGAGATTTGATCACTAAAATCATGGAGGAGACTTAAAATATTTTTCCACTAGTTATAGAAGTGATGATAGAGTTCTAAATTTAAGGGGAAAGGAGAAGAGGGATCAGACAGGAAAAAAATATTATAAATTTAAATGTTGAACCAAGCTTAAAATAATACCTTATTGTTTTGTGATAAGAATGTAGTCTCTGCATTCCATACTAAAATTAAATTTTGACTATAATAAATATTTAAGATAAAATTATTACCAATAAATTATTACCATAAGAATATAAAGGAAATAATTTTCCTTATAATTATAAGCATCCCTTGCAGCATCACAAGCACACTGTTTTGGAATGCAGCCGTGATCTAGTTTTCCATATTTACATAGTATTATTAATATAAAATTATTATATATTACCTTTTATTGTAGTACTGAGTAGTGCCACAATTCCTTACATTTCTCTCAAAATATTTCAAAAAGTAAAACTAATAAAAGAAATAATACATTACTCAGATAATAAAGAGTAATATAAGAAGAAAGTCTGTTTTCGGTTCTCTCATAACAGACCGCAGTAAGGCTCTTCAAGGGAAATGCTTCAAAGCATATTTCCATTAAAGCAATGACCTTTAATAAGAATTCCATTTTATACAAAAGTGTATAGTGTGTAATAAACTTAAGTCTATTTATTCGACAGCTGGATCTCAGGATTGGAATGAAGGTGACAGAATCATAGAGAATTATGTCCCTACAGAGTAACAAAAATCCTATTAACCTTTAATGACCTATTTTTCTAGGCCTTTGAGTTTAAAACTATGACATAACTTATTGGTTATTTTGAATTATTTTACGTGTTATAGTTATAGTGTACAAAAGGAAAAGCATATCTTGTATTAATAATAGTTATTTTGATTTAGAGAATGAGGCCAAAGTGAGGGCAGATGTTTAGAGACTAACTTTGAAGTGGCACAGTGAAAGCTATGTGATAAAGTATACGAAACTCATATGAAAGTCTTGGATGCCATTAAATGCATTAAATGCATAAATGCATTAAATACATCCAGAAGTCAAAACTCAGTGCAATGGTGCTTCTTCTATCATTCAATACTGCCTTGGTTTATCTATTCAAACAGTTGTCATATTCCAGGAACAACTAATCTAAGCCATTCATGATGGACTAATGGGCGTTGTTATTAGTTTAATTCTTGCGTGGTCACTAAGAGACTCAACATATTGGAAAACAAATGGCAAGCACCACAATTGGCAACTCCCTTGGCTCATACTTTGTTCTGGGCACTACCTCTAGACTTACTAATTTGCTATTTTTTATATAAGAAAAGCTTAAACATTTCTTTTCTGAATTTTATATATATAATAATAAAGGCTTGGTGATTTTTTAAACAGTGAGTCATAAATCTTACTCCACTTGATTATTTTTTATCTGCCATCAATCACTTTACAATTAAAAATAATAATATTCACTATTTCCAGACACAGCTAAATGTTTGATTTGGGCAAGTTCATATAAGATATGGTGTACACCATAAAATAAATGCCTTTGTAGGAAAGGTAGAATCGACATATAAAGTAATTAAAATGTAAAGAAGTATTATGTAATTACCATAATGATGGAGCAAGCAGAAATCCAAAAGATATTAAGGAAAATACTCATTTTGAGTACAGAGGTTAGGATAGGCTTTCGGGATGTGTTGGAATTTGAACTGTACTGAGAATGCTACACATGCTTTTCTAAAAGACAGTGAGGAAAGATGAGGACTGATTTGGGTTTCTTACAGATTGAATTTCAGGTACTTCCAGAATACACATCAATCACATTTCTCAGGGGACTGAACATCGAAGCCTGGATCTCAAAGATTGAGAGTTATCACTGAAGGATGCTGACATAAGTGGTAGGAAGAAGGAATACTGAGGAATAAGATCAGGTAGAGAAAAATTTTAGTCTTTGTGAAGACCTTTTAATGATCATGAGGAAGAAGTTTATTGGTGGAAGGAAACCAATTAATCAGAGAAAGAAAGGGAAAATATGGACAACAAAGTGTCAAAGATGTTTTCCACAGTCAAATACTGAAGCAAGGTAAAGATATAGCATGACTTTGATAATTAGGGAGCATGGGCAACTTATGAAAGGGGGTAAAATTGAGGTTAATGATTTTATAATGGACAACTCCTTTGTAGATTGCTTAACATCTATCATTATTTCATATCTCCCAAATCTAACAATGGTGATAATTCTAGAAACATATTCAAATCCAAGGCCCAAAAGAATTTTGTCTTAGTTTCCTAGGGCTGCGATAACAAAGTACCAAGAATCGATGACTTAAACCAATTGAATGTTATCTCACAGTTCTGGAGTCTAGAAGTCCAAAATCAAGGACTTATTTGATTTTATTTGCTTGTTTGTTTTCTAATACCATTGTTGGCTAGTTCATAACAGCTATTCCAAACAAAATAAATGATGAGAAATTAAGTGCAAAAGACCTATGTTCAAGTGATTCTCTAATAAGAACTGAGGCTTCATAAATCAGAACATTCTATCTTCATTTTTTAAAGAAATTTCTTCCCTTTCTTAAATAAAAGTACCCCTCTCATAATATTTATTTCATTCTTCCATGTAATTCTTATTTTATTCCATAATGTCCCATTAATATATTATTGATTGTGTCAAATTACATAATCCCTTTACTCACTCTTTCAGTCAAATAGATAGTTAATTGTGAAATACCTTATTTTAAGATGTAGAATATTTATAAATGTCTGTATTTCTATCTACATACCTATAGACACAGACATACACACAGACATATATCACAATATATACACAATACTTAATCTATATTCTGCATTCCTATATCATTAAGACCTAATTTGATAGCAATTATTTATACAATTAGCTAGTAGATTTGGGTAGGAAAAAGTGCAGTCAAGTTTATTAAATTTGACCTAGAGTTATTAAAAAGGATTTTCTCTTGGTTTATCTAGTTGGAGCAGGGAATGAAAGGAGTAACATAATGTGACATGAAGTGTTCTAATGTTCTAGGGAAACTTTCTAACACCATGTAATACTAAAGCTACATTTATTTACTTGATTGGTCACATTAAACTTTCATTTTAGCTAAACTACTAAAATTGCATTTAATTGGAAGTTAAAAATCACATATAGAAGGATAAAATTATAGCTTCCAAGTTATCAATTTGTCATAATCATAAATTGATATTAAGAGCATATGAAGACTAATTAATTGAAAACAACTGACCTTGCTTATGAAATATTATTCTAATAAGAATCTATCATATCTCACAATGAAACATCTGGCAGGCTACATGACATTTATTAAATTTGGCTTTTTCTAATACAAAGCATGCCAAAGTTTCAACTTAATGAACATTGATGGCTATGCCAATCATTTGTTCCCTGACAGCCCAGATATACATATGTATTTGAATGATGTAGGGCTACTCAGCATCCAAAACAAAATAAGCAATGTCACTGGAGTCAAAACTGAATAAAATTACAAAGACAAAAATTCATATGCACGTTCTGACTTGTGGGTAAAGGAAATACATATGCATTTTAAACTTCTTTGCTGATGTAATTTCATTATGTATAGGGAAAATAGGAAGCAAATAATTGATAGAGGAAGCCCTTATATAAATATGAACTATGAAAACCTTGCTCCATGGCTGCTTGGGTCCTTCTGACAGATCTAGCACAAAGCAAGAATGTACAAAGTTCAATTCATTTATGCCTGTCATCCCAGACACTACAGCAGTGCAGTACCTCCTTCGCCTTAATTATCATACATCTTTATCATTTCATGTCTTCCTGCCCTTGAATACCACTGGGATACTCTTTTTGAACTTCTTCATCTTTAAAATATTTTCTTCACAACCTTTCTTTCACTGAGTATAGATTCTTTCCTTGAGGCCAATTCTATTATAATCCCTGGAAGGAAAGGTGTACTTTTTCTCACACATCTTTTAATTCATAAGAGAAAGGGATCAGGGAAATGCTGATTTGAGTAATCATGAGGTCCAAGGCATTCTTCTTTTCATAGTTCTCACCATGCTTCACATAAAACATGAAGATATATCTAGTTCCCATGTCAAATATAATGTTTTCTAAATTCAAGCAGAATTATAAATTAGGTTTTGAAATCATTGCTATGATTCACTTATTTAATTTAAGAGAGACTAGAACTTCTTGGCAATTATTTAACATGTTCAGCAATTCTTATAAAGTAAGAAAAGTCTTAGAAAGGGGGAAAATCTAGCTTGAATGTTTTTCATACATGTTAGTTAACTTTTCAACTACATTTCTTTGCCTTGTCTCTTAGTCTGTCCTGTGTGTGTGCGGGGAGGGGCAGTTTAAAAGTCAGCTAACAAACTGAAGGGAATGTTTTGGAGATCTTATGGCTCGATTTTCTTAGTACTTACTACATTTCAACTCTAAACTCTAAATTCTGCTTCTGCAGTCCAAAAAATATTGCCACTAAATCCTTGAATTACATTTTATTAAACTTGGAACTGTAAAAAGTGTCTTCAGAAAAATGTTCAAGGAGGAGATAGTCTCCTTCATTTGCTTCATTTTCCTCAAGTATTGTAACCTTTCAATTCCTACCTAAGTTGTTGCACTTTTAGTGCTTTAGACAGTCCAACATATTAAAATTCTATCCAATATTTCTAATTTTTCAGTAGAAATATTAGTCCCATGTAATCTACTTTAACATGGGCAAAAGTAGGAGCCATATTTAAGGGTGTTTCCTATGTGTGTATGTATTTTCAACTGAGGAAATTCTTCTTTCCTTTATGTGCTAAATATTTTCAAGATATACTCTATGTATCTCAGTATGTATAAATCCATTAGTAATATCTCTACAGGCAACTTTGAATGCTGTTTTATTTTGTTTATATACTATCATATTTTACCACCATCAAAGAACTGTTCATGCCATATTCTACTTCATTTTTGAAAACATCTTATTAATATTCTTATCATTAGCACTTCACTCAGTTCACAGTACATGAGAGATGACCAAAAATAGTTTTGAATAAATAACTAAAACCGTAAATCTGCAAGTTCACATTTGTTACAATCATCAAAGTCTTGGAATATTTGAGAAAATTTTCTATTTCTACAAAAGAGTTTAGCAGTTTTGATCACATAACACCATTCAACTGAAGAAGACACAGAGAAAAACTGACCATTTGAAAATCTATTTGAATGAATTTGGCATCCCAAATGTATCATTTAAAGGAACTTTAACCTATAAATGAGATTTATGTCATAGACTTCAAAATATTTTTAAAATATAGTCCTTTAAAATTACTTCAGGAAATCACATTACTATTTTAAGAATATAATAATAGACCAGATAAGCAGAATATGATGGGAATAATAGAATATTTTAGAATCTTAGAGGAAATATAATTCCTATGCTACTTTTAGTACAAAGCAACATCTGACAGATGTTTTACAATGACTACTTTTAACTTGAGAAATAAATGACACAATTATTTAATTAATTTTATTTAAGTTAATAGCTATTTTAGTATAGCAATCAACAATTCAAGTATATTTTGGGCATACAAAATTGATCCCAATTAGTCTGGGCCTAAAGGGAGGGTATATTCTGAAATAAAATATTTAGTGGAAGCCTTGCCAGGGGAAAAAAAAGGACAATTGAGAAAACAAGAATGAATACAACTTACCCAGCAAGAAGAGTAAATTACATTTATAGAGAGAGAACATGTATAAAAAATCATAGAATCACAGTAAATATGAACAAATACATTAGAAAGAGTGGAATAAAAAAGTACTGAAAGTAGGCATGAATTATATTTGTAATTATAAAGCCATATTTATGATTCTAAGGAATTTGGATTTTATATAATTATGTAAACACTGAAGTATTTCACTCGAGATTGCTGGCATAATCTGATACACATTTTAGAAACATTACTCTGGCACTTACATGGAAGATGGATGGCATTAAGAGCAAAGGAAGAGAGACCATTTCAGAAAGAGGTTATTTCAATAATGTGTTGAACATAGCAATGGGGATGGAAAGGCACATGTAGAATCAGTCCAATTTATTCACTGCCAGTATAGGTGTGGATAAAGAGAGAGAATTCAATAATCACGCAATTTTTCTGACTTGGGTTGTTGGGTCCATGATGGTACTATGCACTAAAAGGGGAAAATATTTTTAGCCATAGTTTTAAAATATAATCATTAAAGTTTGATTCCTTCTTTAATTATTAATTAAAGCTTGCTTAACTTTAGAGTTAATAATCTATTATTTTGAGGGACAGTTCCAATATAATATTTTTAAAGTTGAATATTTATCAAAGAATGAAAGAAATATCATTGTATTTTTTACCTTAAAAATTTTAAAGCATGATCATTTGACCAAATGTTAGTGACATAAACCAATAAATTCTAGGGAGAGAGATGTGTGGTGTGTCTTGCTCATATTTTCCGTAAAAATATTATCTAACATTTAGATTAAAGAATGGTTAATTATGCAAAAAATATTTCCTCTAAGGAGTAGTTTAAAGTGAAAATTCAGTGTTGAATGTTGCACTTGAAATTAAATGTGAATTCACATTTCACACTGATATTACTTAGCCATCATGGATGTAAAGAGGAGAAGCAGTTAACTCTCTCAGAGCTGAAGATTTTCCACAGAATAATAACACTATATCTTGTCTTGGATCATGCAATATAATATAATATACAAACTGAAAAATGTTACCACTTTAAGTGATTTCTTCCAAAATATCATCTGATAGTGGAAGAGAAGAAATGGACAGACCAACGTGTGCAACAAGCTTTATTCAGGCACACAGCTTGGCAGGGTCTGAAGGGTAGACTTCAGCCCACCTGAGAGAACAATGGAGGGTCTTTCATATTTGAGGGACTAAGCGGTGTGATAAGTAGTGTGGGCGTTTGGCAGGCGGGGGACAGGAAAAGACTTGAGCCCTTGGCCTGGAGGAGATGGGGAGCCTGTTTCAACACAAGAAGACCTTGAGCTGTTGGTCCCAGAGTCGCTGGGAGACTTTCCGGGCCAAGCCGGGTAGGGCAAGAAGTTGAATGTTCCATGGCTTGGCCTCCTTCATCGTGTCTCCTGTTCAAATTTAGTTGATAGAAATAATAATATAACAGCTATCTTTTAGCTTGAATTTACCTAATTTATCTTTTCATTCTTTATTTTTTTGAGTCATTTGACTGTAAATGTATCTCATATAAACAACTTGTACTAAGAATTCATTTTGCAGTTACTGCTGCTCCTCTTATTCATTTTTTAAAATTTCACTCAAAGTTCTAGTTGCTATCTTTTAATGTGATATTGCCTTCAGTTTGTATTTATCATGAATATATTTAATTAGATTGATTATATAATTTCGTTTTTGTTTTTTACCCATGTATCATACTTTGTAGTTGTTTCTTAAAATCATCTTTCCTTTCTTCTCTAGGATTGTGTTTTCTTTATTTCTTCTCCTGCTCTGTGAGTTTAACCCATTATTTTTATTATTTAGTGATTTTTTAATTTTACTTATAAATTTAGATGATCAAAATCCATAATTGATACATTATATCCATATTGTCCTTGTCAGCAGTGTCAGTGCCATTGAGACAGTTAACTCTACTGTCTTCTGCTCTCTGTTGTTGTGATCTAAAATTTGAGTCAAGACTTTATTTTTCAAAAACAAAAAACCCTCTTTAAGCATTATTGTTACTAATATTATTTACACTCAATATATATTTAGATATAATGATATTTATATTACTATTTTTAATCATTGCCTTACTGCAAGATCCAAGTTTTTGTTTCTTTCAGGTTAAATTTTTAGTATTTATATATCTCTTTTTTTTTTCAATTTTAACCTTCAATTTTAGTTTATCTGGGTACAGAGGTTTAGGTTAGCAGATTTCTTCTGCTGCATATTGTGAATGATGGGAAAAAATGCCATAATTTTGCCATTGTTTTGTAAGTAATGTGTTTTTCCTAGGTATATGTTTGCTCTAATGTTCAGCCATTGCACTCCAATGTAAACAAGTGTAGAAGTATTTCTATCTATGCTGCTTGGTATAAATTGAGGAGTCATATTCTCCTCAGCTTTGTCAATGTTACAATTTTTTTCTCTATATATATTGGCCCCTGTCCTCACTCTATTCCCTAAATCTCCCACTTTCTCCTCTTTAATTTCTATTAGATAAATGTTGAACCTTTCTGTTATATTCTTCATGACTTTTAGCCTTTCTTTCGTTTTCTTCTTTCCTTCCTTCATGTTTTCCTTTATTCTTTCCTTCCTTTCTTCTCTCCTCCTTTCCCTCCCTTTTTTCCTGTTATTTCCTATATTGCATTAGGGCTAAATCTTCACACTTAAATTCCAACATATTAATTCTATTAATTTTTCTTTTTAGCAGTGTTGCTTGGACAATAAACTTATCCATCTTTAATTTCCAGAATTTCTTTCCTAAATGTATGTGGTAGTTTTTCATATTTTCTGGTTAATTCTTTACTTTTTTGCTGTTTTTTTAGCATATAAACAAGCTTTAAATATACATTCACAGGATACGCACATTATTTGTTTCCTGTACTGCAGACTCTTCTGTTAAAAACAAAACTTGGTATATCATCAACATGGTTACATAAGACATCCCCTGAAAAAACATTTCCAGAAATTTAGCATATAAAAGGACAAATCCTACTTGCTTAGAACTCTGAAGGATGGTAGAAACTGGAGAAGGACTCTACAAATGCTGAATCAAAGAAACAGAAAAATCTCATAGGAGAATTCCATCCCATATTTCCCTCCTTGTTTGGGCCCATGCAGCTTGGGATCACACAGGCAGCATGGCTTGGGTACCTCACATCACAGACAGACTGTAGAGCAACTTAAAGCAGTGAGATAGAACTCCATGCATAACCAGGCACAGGAACCTAGGTCTGCAGAGACCCATGATGGAACACAAGCTACTCAGAGTGCTGCACAATAAAGCGCCCCCAAGATTAAAAGAGAGAGACTACAATAGAAAGACTGGTGATTACCAGGGTACCCTCAATCCAGTTCCAGGTAACTGGATACCTAAAGGCAAAACAGACTTTTCTGAAGTTATCTCCTTCTGATTGCATCCATCTGGCTCTCTAGAGTGGAATACCTTAACAGGGGAAAAACAAGAGGCAGAAAAGTCTCACAGGAAAAAATAGGAGAGGTGGGGATTTAAACTGAAGAACCAAACTGCTGTAAAATATGACAGGTCCAAGAATTGAAAAGTATAAATAAAATGGGGCAATCAGTGAGGGAGATAACTTAAACAAATCATGGGAGCTGAGGAGAAAAGTCTGCAAACACAAACAAAAGAACAAGACAGATCACTATTCCAAAAGAAGAAATAGAGGAAAGGAGCTCTCTCCTGGAGGTAAAATAATTGCACAAAAAATGCAATCTTAAAAATTTCACTGCATATCCAAAGCAAGAGATGAAGAAGAGCTGAGAAAACCTGAACAGTTAAATACAGGCTATTCTAAAGGTCTAGAATAAGTTAGACCAAATGTCAATGAAAGGTTTAACACAAAGCCAATAACCAATGAAACACTAGACAAGAAGAAGAAACTCATTTTCAGAGTTAGCTAATCAAGATAATCAGATGCCTAGACGTCAGCAAAAAATTATAAGCACTATTAAGGAATAAGAAGATATGGCTCAGTCTAGGGAAAATATTGAAACTTCAGAGGAGACTCAGAAGTTGGAACAACTAATCAAAGATTTTCAAACAGATTTCCTAAATCAATTCAGAAAGATTAAGGAGAATATGCATAAAGAGATAAAGGATAAAAAAAAGATATAATGTGAGCATAAAAATGAATTTGGAAGTATAAAAAGAAACATTATAGGGTGGGCCATGGTGGTTCAGCAGGCAGACTTCTCACCTGACATGCCGGAGACCCAGATTTGATTCCCTGTGCCTGCCCATGCAAAAAGAAAAAAAAAAAAGAAAGAAAAACTGCAGAAATTATGGGATGAAAAGCACAATAGTAGAGATTAAAAATACACTAGAGGCATAAGGCATTCAATGGCAGACTTAAATGGGGAGGAGAACCAACAAACGTGAAAGCCTGCAGTCAGAAAAGATAGAGAAAAGAATAGAAAAAAAGTGAACAGTGTTTCAGGGATCTGAGTGACAGCATGAAGTACACAAGCATATGCATCTTGGGTGGCCCAGAAGAGAAAAGAAGAGAAATGGTGTAGAAGAAATATTTGAAAAAATATTGGGCAACTTCCCAACTCCTATGGGAGCAGAGGGCATGTATGCTATTGAGGATAAGATGGTGTCTTTTCAAATTAGTAGGTTATAGATGTCACTTGTGTGACATAAACCAAAGGGTAATGACAAAAATGTATTTAAAAATATACAGAAACAAAAATGAGAAAGATGTCAGGTACATCACAAAAGAACAACTATACAGAAAAGAATATTATAATAAAGGAAGAGGAAGATATGTAAAAGATATGACAAAGGACAAAAGGGTGAAGCAAGTACTGCCTTTACAATAATAACTCTGTTAATGGATTATACTCCCTAATCAAAGGATGCAATTTGGCAGAAAGGATAAAAAGCAATAATCCAACTACATGTTGTTTATAAGAGGGTCTCCTTAGACACAAGGACAAAAATAGGTTGAAAAGATGGGAAAAGATATTCCATGCAAATAGCAACAAAAAAAGAGCTAGTTATCTAGACTGATAGTGGACAAAATAGGCTTTAAGTCAAAAGCTCTTAGAATGACTCCTCCTTACATGACTCGCAAGGGTGCAAATCTCCCTTGGAACATGGGATATAACTCTCAGGATGTGCCTGGCCCTGACAGTGTGGGGGTGAGAAAACATTCTTCACCAATAGGGGGAATAGTAATGAAAAAAAATACAGTTTTGTTGACTGAGAGATTTCAAATGGAGTTGAGATGTTATTCTGGAGGTCATCCTTATGCAATATACAGATAGCCCTTTCCAGTTTTTGATGTATTGGAGTAGCTAGAGGAAAATGCTTGAAATCGTTGAACTGTACTTGAATAGCCTTGATTCTTGAAGACAACTGAATAACCATAGAACATTTAAGGTGTGTCCATGTGATTGTGAAAACCTTGTGACTGACACTCTTTATCCAGTGTATGGACAGATGACTAAGAAAATAAAATCAGAAAATAAATAAATAATAGAGGGTGTGGGAAGTATGGAATGTTTTGGGGGTTCCTTTTTACTTCTATTTTTAATTTAAAAATTTTTGGAATAATGAAAGTGTTCAAAAATAGATTGGGATGATGAATGCACAGCTATATAATAATGCTGTGAACCACTGATAGATGCTTTGGATGACTATATGGTACGTGAATACATGATATATCACAAATAGAAAGAAAAAAATTGTAATAAAATAAAAGTGTAAAATAAACTATAAAAAGTTTTTTAAATTAAAACTACCCCAAAATGTTGTCTCTTAATCCTTAGGAATTCTGGGTAGTTTTCATTTTATTCTTCATCCAGAACTTCTATATGAAAACCAACATGGCTTTTGTAATTAAACAGGGTTTAGTATTTAATTTTGAAAAATAACTACTATAAGAGATAAGGAAGTATATTGTATATTAATAAAAGGGCAATCCATCAAGAAGTAACTGTCATAAATACTTATTCCATGGTGCCCAAACTACATGAGACAAACACTGACAAAACTAAAAGAAGAACTAAACACTGCTGCAATAAAAGTTGGAGACTTCAAAACACCACTTTCACCAATAGGAAAAACATTTACACAGATGATCATGAAAACAGAGAACTTGATTATTACAATAAATGAACTAGACCTAACAGACATATACAGAACATTGCAACCCAAAACAGCAGGTTATTCATTCTTCTCAAGTGCACATGGCTCACCGTCTAGGACAAACCATATGTTGTCATAAAACAAATCTCAATAAATTTAGGAAGATTTAAATCATACAAAGCATCCTCTCAGACCATAATGGAAAGTAACTAGAAATCAATAACAGATGTAGAACTGAAAAAATCCACAAATATATAGAAATTAAACAATAGTTTTTAAAAAAATCAGTGTGTCAAAGAGAAAATTGCAAGGGGAATTAGTAAATATCTTGAGATGAACAAAAAGAAGAATATACAATATCAAAACTTATGGGATGAACAAAAAACTTATGGGGCACTGTGAAAGCATGGCTGAGAGGGAAATTTATAGCTCTAAATACTTATGTTAAAAAAAAAAATAAAAGGAAGAGAGTGTAAGGGTAGCTCAGTGCTAGAATTCTCACCAGTCATGTGGGAGACCCAGGTTTGATTCCCAGTCCATGCACTTCCCAAACAAGCAAGCAAACAAACAAACAAAAAACAAATAAAAATTCAACAAATGATGCTGCAATAAAGGGCCACTCAACATGGAGAAAGAATGAAATGTGTTCCCCACAATACAGAGAAAAATAAAAAGACAGAAAGACTTAATCAGAGACCTAACCTCAAAACTTGAAGAACTGGAAAAAGAGAGGCAAACTAAACACAAAGTGAGCAATAGGAAAGAAATGATAAAGATTAGAGTGGAGATGAATGAACTAGAAAAAAAACAAAAACAATATAATAAACTAAACCAAAAATTGGTTCATTGAAAGATCAATAAAATCAACAAACCATAAGCTGGACTGACAAAATAAAAAAAGAAGGTACAAATAACAAAAATCAGAAATGAAAAGGGGGGCCCTGCTACAAACCTGGCAAAATAAAATAACTATAAAAGAATGTTATGAACAACTGTATACCAATAAATTAGATAACATGAAATGGACAAATTCTTAGAAACTCACAAACTACGTACATTGAATCAAGATCAAGGAACTGGCTTGTTAACTTGGGAATCCTTAATGTTTGAGAGACTATCAGGGATTTCCCAGATGGGAAAGTTTAATAGTCACATGTTTTTCCTACGGGCCCTCAAGGAAATTTGCCAATACATTTTAATTATCTGCCCAACATACTCTGGAATGTATCCAGATATTACATTAAGCTATACAGAATTACAAGACCTCATTCCTGATTCCAGGCTTCATGTGTTTAAGTTTGAACTGGCCAGACAGATTAATTTAGATAATGTGTTAAAGAAAATTTAGATTTTGGACAAAATAAACCTCTCTTCCTTTGGCCTTATATAGTAGGTGAATTTGTAAAATACAAACAATATCATCATTTACCCTGTATTCTGATTTACCTTAGTCCAAAACCAGATTGACTTCATTCTTAACTCTAATTGAAGCCTGATCTCTTTTTAGGCTTTCAGAGCTGCAGAACTCCAACTTTGAGTCTTAGGCATCACACAGGTACCCAAAGTTCCAGAAAAATACCAAGTTTCGCACATATACTATAGCATATCAGAATTTAGAAATAATACTTAAAGCACAGGAATAAATGTGACTGTTGTGAGAGCTTACAATCTAGACTCAATTTTCTTATAAGTGTTTTTTAAAAGAGACTATACAATATCTGTCCTTTTGTTTCTGGCTTATTTTGCTCAACATAATGTCCTTATGGTTCATTCACCTTGTTGCATGCTTCTTGACTTCATTCCTTTCTGTAGCTACACAATATTCCATCTTGTGTATATAACATAGTTCACCCTTCTGCTTCTCAGTCAATGTAGACATTTAAGCTCAACTTCATTAGCAAGTCTGTACATCTTAGGTAACCATCCCCACTTCTCTAGCTTTTGTCTATCTCTAGGTCCCCACTCTTTTCAAAGGTTATGCAGAAGCCTGCCTCTCTTTGAACGCAACCTTGGGGGACATTAGGAAGACAATTTTTCTCAGCTCCACCCTCTCCAAGGATCAGGGCAGCACCTGGGCTCTCTGTCATCTCTGTCACACATGCTCAACCTTTCCATGTGGTGGCAGCCAGGCTCTCCCCAAACCCCAAGGAATGTGTTTCACCCTCTCCAAGGCCTGAGGTGGCATGACTCTTCCACTGCAAGGAGGTGGAAGGCCCATCCTCTGCCTTCAGGGCAAACTCATCTTCTCCATGTCCTTGGGTGGGTTTACTCTCCTGACCCAAGGCTTCATGAATTCAGACCCCAGCCTCCATGGCTTTACCTCTGAAGTTAGTTTTCCTCTGATGTGTCCATTCTCTGTCCCTCTCAGTCCTGACCAGCAGTGGTTCTCTTTATACAGATCCTGCAAGACTCTTGTTGGCTTTCTATGCCATAGCCTCAGATCATACCCATCAGACATAAGAGGTTTCCACTAATCTTTCCTGGATAACTCCAAGTCCAATCCTGGTTTTCTCTGAAATGGCTAGTTGGGTACAAATTTGGCCAAATCCTCATGTGGGGCACTATTCTCTGTGGTCTCTCTTCCTGGAAGCCCAGAATTTTCCAGAACATCAACTTCTGGTTTCTTTGTACCCAAGAGTTCAGTTCTCATCTTATCTCTTTCCTGTCACATTTCACTATAAGCTGCGAGGAGAAACCAGGTGGCACCTTTCACATTTAATTTGGAAATCTCTTCTGCTAAATATTCAAGTTCATGGCTTTTAAAATCTGCCTTCCAGCCAAAGCCACTAGTCAACTTTTTAAATGTGTTAAAACAAGGATTGCCTTCCTTCAGTCTGTAACGACACGTTTCATTTTTGTTTAGATCCTGGTCAGAGGTATCTTTAGAGTCCACATTTCTACCAAGAGTCTTTTCAAAGCATTCAAGGCCTTCTCCATCAAGCTCCACACAACCCCTCCAAAATCTTCCCCTTATTCATTTAAAAAACCCATTCCAACATTTGCAAACTGCAGCAGCACCCCACTCCTGGTACCAAAATCTGTTCTAGTTTGCTAGCTGCTGGAATGCAACATACCAGAAACAGAATGACTTTTTCTAAAAAGGGAATTGAATAACTTGCTAGTTTACAGTTCTAAGGCTGAGAAAATGTCCCAATAAAAACAAGTCCATAGAAATGTCCAATCAAAGGCATCCAGGGAAAGATACCTTGGTTCAAGAAGGCCAACAAAGTTCAGGGTTTCTCTCTTCAGTGAGAAGGCACCTGGCAAACACAGTCAGGGTTTCTATCTCAGCTGGAAGGGCACATGGTGAATGCAGCATCATCTGGTAACTTTCTCTCCTGGCTTCCTGTTTTATGAAGCCCCCTAGGAAGCATTTTCTTCATCTCTGAAGGTCGCTGGCTGGTGGACTCTCTGCTTCTCATGGCTATGTCATTTTCTGCTCTCTCACAATCTCCTCCTTTCTCCAAATGTTTCTTCTTTTATAGGATTCCAGTAAACTAATCAATCCCACCCAAATGGGTGTAGACACATCTCCACTTTATCCAGATTAATAACCACTCTTGATTGAGTTACATCTCCAGAGAGATGACCTAATTACAGTTTCATACATACAGTACTGAATAAGAATTAGAAGAAATGGCTGCTTTTATGAAATGGGATTAGGATTAAAGCATGCCTTTTCTAGAGTATATACATCATTCCAAACCAACGCACTGCATGATTCCATTTACATAAAATAAGATATCTAGATATCTAGAGATGCAGAAATAGATTAATGGTAATATAGGGATGGAGAGGGATAGAGGATTCGAGGGGTAATTGTTAAGCATTATGCAGTTTTTCTTTTTGGAACAATTAAAGTGTTCTAAAATTGATTTTGCTGGCAAATATTCAGTTCTCTGAAAGTACTAAGAGCCATTGATGTACACTGGATGGATGGATAGGATGTGAATACATCTCAATAAGACTGCTTTAAGAAAAAAAACACATCACGGAGGTGCAAGGTAGAATTCTCACATGCCATATGGGAGACCCAATTTTGATTTCTGGTCCATGCACTTCCCAAAAGACAAACAAACAAACAAACAAACAAACAAATTCAATGGATGGCGCTATGATTAATAGGTACTCACATGGAAAAATAATGATATGTGACCCTGCCATACAACACACACACACACACACACACACACACACACACAAAATACCTCACTTGATTCTTATTCTTGTAGAGCTTATTCTCCTATAAACTTCACTGTGAGTTTAGCTTTAGTGGAGAGAGGTGTTAATTTGCCTAAGGGGATTCATGTATGCAAAATTTTAGGTATCTCTCCAAAAAGTAATACTACATTTGCCTTTGCCTGGATCCAGTCTATTTCACTGATTCTAAGCCAGTGTTATTTTACCTTTTCAGCCTAGTATTCTAGTACCACAGGGATACTATGAACATCTATCACATTTCCATGCACAATAAACAACTAAAGTTTCAATTTCTTGTAGAAGATTCCTTTCTACAATATCATCAAGACAAATACTCTATAGTTCAAGATATATTATGGCTATTAGTTTTATGTAGGAGGCTCAGTTCCAATTCCTTAAGACTTGAGTTCCTTTCATCACATGGACCTAAACACAGACCCCAAATGCTTAAATTTATATTCAAATATAACAATCACAGAATCTGTTTCTTATTAACCTAAGAGAGATATGACAGCTAGTCTCAGAGACAGAAGAGCAGCAAATTGAAAGAATTATCATGATAGGTTAGAAAAGAATTAAGTGACTATGATCTTTAGTAAGTATGAAGATTTAAAAGAGTAGCTAAAATTATTTAGACCTTGAAATATCTTTATAACTGAGGCAAAACAATTTAAAGGATCAAAAGAAAAAACTAAGAATTTTTTTTTGGAGAGGAATAGAGGTAGGAACACTGAACCTAGGCATAATTAATCAGTATCTAAGCAAATTCATTGTAAAGTAACTTCTTGGATAATAATTACATAAAATTTGCACATTGGTTTTCAATTATTAGTTTCAAAATACATACAAATTATAGAAGAAAAAGTATAATACAAAGTTGATATCACAGATGACCTTTTCCTATTTCATTTTATCATGAGGAAAAAATACTATAGAAACACTATGACAAATTTTGAAAATGGCTACTACTTCCCATATATATATATATATATATATATATATATATATATATATATATATATATATAAAACTCTGCTATACTATATTATATTATATATGCTACATGTCTGCCAACCTACCTTGGTAATTGTGTAATATCTTGGTAATATCTTTCTAAGTGAGTCAAAACTCAGTTATAAAGTTTTTTACAAAATTGTGTGGCAAAATGCAGCTGGTACTCACAATCAAAAACTCACTATATACATATTTTCTTTGATAGAAAAGAAACAAACAAAAAAATCTACCTGACAAAACATCCCAACAATTTACTGGCTGAAGATTAAAGTACCCTTAAACCTCTTCAGTATTTTTACACTTCTTCTACTAATAAAAACAGAACTTTTCAGTTCAGGACAAGCATTCATTTATATTAAAATCATAGACTAGAATCATTCCCTGGCAGATTTATCTTATTATCTTTGTTTTCTATCCTATAATTTGTTATCTATATACCAAGAATTTTCATAAACAGAAGAATAATTGCAACAATGATTTTTTTGGGAATTTATTCATCCAAGCATATCAAGATAAGCACACATGATTTTCATTAGCTCACAGAGCAAATGAGTTGACAATTTAGAGAGCTGCACAACATTTAGTACTTACTTTCATTATCTAATCTGGCTTGACATAGGAAAGGTGGTTTTATTAGTTTGCTGCCAAAGTGACAAACCCTGCTTTCATTCTTAGAACTTTTTAATCAGCACCATAATTAATATGCATCTGTTGTTTCTCAACTATGTACCACAGGAAGGCATTCCATTCATTACAGTTAATTGAGAAATCACTATGATGAATCAGACAAATATTGGAAGTGATTCTGGTGATCCTGGCATTTATGGTTTGATTCAGATTAAGAAAAACCATGCCATTTTTCATCTTATGCAATATGTGTGTGGCAAAAATTATTTTGATATTTGTCAGAACATTTCTCATGGTCTACTAGCTTTCTGTTTTATTTAAACATATTGTCACATTTTACACTTTAAATGTGCCTTGTTATAATTTCATATTGAAATATCAAATTAATGAAATTCATTAAAGAAAATCAAAATAAAAATTTAAGGAAACAGATTGTTCCCATTTGTTGGCTGCCAGAATGCAATATACCAGAAATGGAATGGCTTTTAAAAAGGGGAATTTAATAAGTTACAAGTTTACAGTTCTAAGGCCATGAAAAACTCCCAATTAAAGCAAGTCTATAGAAATGTCCAATCTAAGGCATCCAGGGAAAGATACCTTGATTCAAGAAGGATGATGAAGTTCAGGGTTTCTCCCTCAACTGGGAAGGAATGTGGCAAACATGGTTAGGGTTTCTCTCTCATCTGGAAAGTCACATGGTGAACATGGCATCATCTGTTAGCTTTCTCTCCAAGCTTCCTGCTTCATGAAGCTCTCCAAGAGGCATTTTCCTTCTTCATCTCCAAAAGTCACTGACTGGTGGACTCTCTGCTTTGTGGTCCTGTGGTGTTCTCTGCTCTCAGAATCTCCAAGGTTTGTTGGCTGATGGGCTCTGTGGTTCTCTTAGCCTCATGGATCTACTTGGGCTCTGCTGTGGCTTTCTCATCATTCTGAAAAGGTATTCTCTCCAAAAATATCTCCTCTTTTATAGGATCCCAATAAACTAATCAAGACCCACTTAGAATGGGTGGATGCATGTCTTCATCTAATCAAGTTTAATACCCACAGTTTATTGAGTCACATCTCCATGGAGATAAGCTAATTAACATTTCTAACATACAGTACTGAATAAAGATTAGAAGAAACCATTGCTCATACAAGGTTGATTAGGATTAAAACATGGCTTTTCTAGGGTACATAAACCTTTTCAAACCAGCACAGAGATTGATGTCATCAACATGGTGATATAAACAGCTACTGAAAAACTGCCCCCCCCCCCGCCAGAGATTCAGTGAATAAAAGGACAATTCTCACTTTTTTGAACTCTGGAGGAAGGTATAGACTGGAGAAGTATTCCACAAAGACTGAAATAAAGAAAAATAAAAATAGAAGGTAGGAAATTTCTGTTCCAGACTGACTGGCCCCCTCCCCTCTCCCTAAATCAGTGTAACATACCTCAGGAAATACACAGAGACAGCAGCCAGGAACCCTCCCACCACCCACTAGTGACACAGACTATAAAATCTCTCACAACAGTGAGACAGATCCTCACTTGTATCCAGACACATAGACCCAAGAACAGGGACCTATGGCAAGACTTAAGCAGTGGATGAGGGTGGAATACAAAAGGGTAACAAGGAAGAATTTCCAAAATGAAAGATCAATGGGATAACCATGAAATCTTCTCTAAAAACAACAGAGCCAGGCAGAAATGCAAATTCCACTGTGTGGGGACCCCAAGAATAGGGGAGAACATTTCAAGGCACACATCAGTGAAGGATGAAGTCTCAGAAAACATAAACAGGGACTGTTTCCTGGCCTGGGTCCTTGTTCCCAACACCACCCTTGAGGAAAACAGCAGTTGGAAGCTTGATCCTTGCCTGGGGTATGGCTGAAGGTTGGGCAGCTGGGGGAGGCCTCTACTGCAAATGCAGTGAAGGACATAGAACAACATCAAGCTTGATCTTGGCCAGTGAAGTGAGGGCATAGGAGCCCCAGAATTTCAGCCCTGCCTAGGCAGATGCTGCCAGAGGTCCAGGAGGTAAAGGGTTTCAGAGAACTGTTAAAGTACCAAGCAGTACCATCTGCTGGGATGATCACAAAATGCAGGGGAAGAGGGCTTTTCAGAGCTTCTCAAGACTCTATCCAAGGCCCACAGGATTTGGTCTCAAACCCCATGTTTGGGATGAGAAATACTTACAAGCAAACTGTCAAAGCATTGTCCTAATACAGACCCAGTACCAATTAAACCTTAGATAAGAGAGAGAAATTGAATTTCAGAAAAGACCCATCAAGATAATGAGATAACCAAACAACAGCAAAAAGTCACAAGACATACTAAAACTCAAGAAATAGTTGAATCAAAGAAACAGATCAAAACGTTGGAGGTGATACAGATTATGGAACAACTAATAAAAGATATGCAAACAAAATCCCCTGAATCAATTCAAAGAAATGCAAAAAAAGTGCATAAAGAGATAAAGAATATTAAGAAGACAGTAGAAAAGCATAAAGAAGAATTTCAACAAATGCATAGAAAAATAACAGACATTATGGGAATAAAAGTAACTGCAGATGAAAATTTAAAATATACTGGGGAGATAAAACAGCAGATTTGGAGAGGCAGAAGAAAGAATCAGTGAGCTAGAAGACAAATCAACCAAATTTGAACAGACAAAAGACAAATGGAGGAAAAAGTGGAAAAATGTGAGCAAGGTCTTGGAGAAATTATGGACAACATAAAGTACACAATATATGCATCATGGGTGTCCCAGAAGAAGAGAAGGGAAAAGGGCTAGCAAGAATATTGAAAGAAATAATTGCTGAAAATTCCCTAACTCTTATAAAAGACATAAATGCGCACATCCTGCACATCCAAGAAGCCCAACTATTCCAAACAGAAGTAATCTGAATAGATCCACTCCAAGACACATAGAAATAAGACTGTCAAATGCTGAAGAGGAGAAAATTCTGAAAGCAGAAAGAGAAAAACAATTCACCACATTAAAAAGAAGCCAAATTAGACTCAGTGCTGACTTCTCATCAAACACCATGGAGGTGAGAAGGCAATGGTATGTTATATTTAAGATACTAAAAGAGAAAATTTGCCAGCCAAGAATACTCTATCCAGAAAAGCTGACCTTCAAAAATGAGGGATAGTTTAAAATATTCAGATAAATAGAAGCTGAGAAGTTCATTAATAAGAGACCAACCCTACAAGAACTACTAAAGGGTATCCTGGTGGATGTAAAGACAGGACACGGAGGTCTGGAGGTGAGTACAGAATTGAAAAGTATGAGTAAAGGTATTTTAAAGGATAAAAGTGAATGAGAAAAAAATAAGGATAAGATATTTAAATCAAGAACTGTCTTTAAAGAATAACTTTGAATATTAATGGACTAAACTCCCCAATCAAAAGACACAGATTGGCAGAATGGATTAAAATATATGACCCCTCAGTATGCTGTTTACAGGAGACTAAACTTAGACTCAAAGGTGAAAATAAGTTGAAAGTGAAAAGCAAAGATATTCCACACAAGTAGTAACCAAAAGAAAGCTGGGTTCACTATACTAATATTAGATAAAAGAGACTTTAAATTTAAAAAATGCTTTAGGAGATAAAGAAGACACTATAGGATAATAAAAGGGGCAATCTACCAAGAAGAAATAACAATCATAAATATCCTATCTTCCTAATCAAAGTGCCCTAAAATACATGAGGAAAACACTAGCAAAACTGAGGGAAGTAATAGAAGAACTCTGCTATAAGAATGGGAAACCTCAATACAATACTCACTCCAATCACAGAACAACTAAACAAAGGATCAGTAAAGAAACAGAGAACCTAAATAATATGATAAATAAACTAGACATAAATGACATAGGCAGAACACTGTATCCCATAACAGCAGAATACAAATTCTTCTCAAGTGCTCTAGGAACATTCTCCAGGATAGACCATAGGCTGAGACCAAAAGAGATCTGAGAAGATTGAAATTATACAAAGACTGAAATTATACATAGAAATTTATACAGGTCAAAATTATACATAGTTTGAAACTATACATGTTACCTTCTCTAATTATAATAAGATGAAGTGTAAAATCAATAACAAAGGACAGAAGGAGGGTAAAATGGCAGCATAGTGAGGGGTGGAATTTAGTTCATCCACCATAGAAACTAGTAAATAGCCAGAAACTGTACAGAACAACTGTTGGGGAATATCAGTGACAGATATGTGTGTTGTGCACTAATCTGGAATGGGTGGAATGGCTGTAATCCCACACAGAACTGTAAATTTCCCAAGCTGTGAAGGCCAGTGCAATTCCCCCATGAGCATGGCAGGCTGGTTCTGAAGGGGAAGGAAATAGAGTTTACTAGTAGCAAGGAGCTATTTCACCCAAGCTCCAACTGTGGAATTAATCAACAAATTTGGACTGCTAAAAACAAGCTCTAAGTACAGACACCTGGAGCAAGCACCAAAGGAACCAGGAGTTTTTGCTGTAGCAGAGAGGGAGCAGGGCTGACAAAACAAACAAACAAGCAAAAAATAGAGACTTTCTGAGTTGGACACCACAAAAATCCTGGAAAAAGTCTGAAATCCAAGGAAAGGAGGCACATAGAGCCTGGGGACACATAGACTCACATACCAACTCTAGCCCTTGATTGGCAAATCTGGTGAACACAAGGAAGAACTCAACAGCTTAATTTATGGGAGGGGCCAGATGCAGCAACTTGTCCTTCACCTTAGAAGGGATATCTCGAGTGGTCCACACCACTGAACACCAAGAAATTTCACTGAGGTGGTAAGCCCCTGTATTTTTGTTGGATTTATCTCCCATCCTCTGACATGCAAATGCTTTACCAGTAAGTCTATAGTAAGTTGCTACTTCTTGCTCACTAGGTCCACTCAACATGATATCATCAATATAATGGACCAGTATGATGTCTTGTGGGTGGGAGAAATGATCAAGTTCCCTGCGGACAAGTTTATGACATAGGGCTGGAGAGTTGATATACCCCTGAGGTAGGACAGTGAAAGTATATTGCTGACCTTGCCAGCTGAAAGCAAACTGTTTCTGGTGATCCTTACTAATAGATATTGAGAAAAAAGCATTTGCCAGATCAATAGCTGCATACCAGGTACCAGTGGATGTATTGATTTGCTCAAGCCCCTCCTATGACCAAAAAGGAGGCACAATGCCTAGTTGGTTTCTTTGGATTTTGGTGACAACATATTCCTCAGTTGGGTGGGCTACTCTGGCCCATTTATCGAGTGACCAGAAAATCTGCTAATTTTGAGTGGGGACCTGAACAAGAGGAGGCTCTGCGACAGGTCCAGGCTGCTGTACAAACTGCTCTGCCACTTGGGCCATATCGTCCAGCAGATCCAATGGTGCTAGAAGTGTCAGTGGCAAATAGAGATGCTGTATGGAGCTTTTGGCAGGCTCCTATAGGAAAATCACAATGCAGAACCTTAGGATTTTGGAGCAAAGCCTCACTATCTGCTGCAGATAACTACTCTCCTTTTGAGAAACAGCTTTTGGCCTGCTACTGGGCCTTAGTAAAGACTGAATGCTTAACTATGGGCCACCAAGTTACCATGAGACTTGAGTTGCCTATCATGAGCTGGGTGTTGTCTGACCCACCAAGCCATAAAGTTGGGCATCTGCAGCAGCAATCTATTGTAAAATGGAAATGGTATATATGAGATAGGGCTAGAGCAGGTCCTAAAAGCACAAGTAAGTTACATGAAGAAGTGGCCCAAATGCCCATGCTTTCCGCTCCTGCCACATTACTTTCTCTTTCCCAGACCAGAGTTACAGCCTCTGGTGGAGTTCCTTACAGTGAATTGACTGAGGAAGAGAAAACTTGGGCCTGGTTTACAGATGGTTCAGCACAATATGCAGGTACCACCAGAAAGGTGGACAGTGGCAGCACTACAACCCCTTTCTGGGGTGTCCTTGAGGGACAGTGGTGAGAAAATCCTCCCGGTGGGCAGGACTTCAAGCAGTGCACCTGGTTGTTCACTTTGCTTGGAAGCAAAACTGGCCAGAGGTGCATTTGTGTACTGACTCATGGGCTGTTGTTAAGGGTTTGGCTTGATGGTCAGGAACTTGGAAATACCATAATTGGAAAATTGGTGACAAAGTGGTCTGGGGATAGATCTTTCTGAGTGGGCTTGGAAAGATCATAATTGGAAAATTGGTGACAGAGAGGTCTGCGGAAGAAGTATGTGAATAGACATTTCTGAGTGGGCTAAAAACATGAACATATTTGTGTCCCATGTGAATGCATACCAGAGGGTGACTTCAGCAGAGGAAGGTTTTAATAATCAAGTGAATAAGATGACACATTCTGTGGATACCAGTCAGCCTCTTTCCTCAGCAACTCATGTCATTGCCCAATGGGCTCATGAACAAAGTGGTCATGGTGGTAGGGATGGAGGTTATGCATGGGCTCAGAAACATGGATTTCCACTCACCAAGGCTGACTGGGCTACAGCCACTGCTGAGTGCCCAATCTGCCAGCAGCAGAGACCCACACTCAGCCCCCGATGTGACACCATTCCCTGAATTACATTGGACCACTCCCTTCATGGAAGGGGCAGCGATTTCTTCTAACTGGAATAGACACATACTCTGAATATGGGTTTGCTTTCACTGCATGCATTGCTTCTGCCAAAACTGCCATGTGTGGGCTTACAGAACGCCTTCCCCATCGTCATGGTATTCCATATAGCATTGCTTCTAATCAAGGAACACATTTCATAGC